>APFE030898565.1:0-42936 GCA_000404065.3 Pinus taeda
ATATATACATATATATTTCATTTAAAAAAAGCAATTTATTAATAAGGAAAATGCATTTGGATTTTTTTTTTGTAAGTTTATTGAAAAATCAAATTGAATTAAATCAAATCATGAAAACAGAAGCTAAATCATTTTTCTTTTTTGCTGAGCAAAGACTGAACTAATTATATTAAAAGTACAAAAAAAGTATTTACAAGAGGTAAGAACCTCTGAGAGCGCATGATCAGCTCGCTGTCAAAAATTTTCTTGTCAACCTGGATCCTCTGCTTGTGCAAGCCAGAGGTTACAAAACCTTCAACCGAAGGAGAATTAACTGCTATAGAGTTCATCCTATAATCTAGGCAAAAAGAAGAGACAGGTGAACAGTACCCATTGCCGGAACATAAACCGAAAGAAAAACAGGGATTCCATGCGTAAATGCATCCATTGCTGGTCGCCTCCCCATGAAACAGAACCAAAAAAGAAAATGCCACGCATCTGGAACCATTGACTTACCCCTGACGCATCTGTTTCACTTGTTTTGCTTCTGCTTCTCCTCCGCTTCTCGTTCCTGAGCACGCTTCTTTCTATCTTCTGCTGCTCAAACCAGGTCCCTCTCCCAAGTCACCTCCATCCCCACCGGAATATCTTCCAGCCGATCAATACCAGGGGGGAATTTGAGATACAGGGTGTAGTCAAAGGAGTCCTCAGATTCTTCCTTCCTGACTTTGCTCTGAGGGGAGGCAGGCTTGCTACTCTAAGTCTCCATAAGAGCGTCCGTTGGATTTTCAGCCACCTCCATGGGCTCTTTGCCTTTAAGGCTTCCAATTTCCTTGAGAGCCTCAGCTTGCTCCGCTGAAAAACCTTGGGTACTTTCGTCATCTGCCCTGCTTTGGAACTCCGGGCTGTAAGAGCTGTCCGGGTCATCCGTAGAGGGAGGCACCTGATCCGCTGTGTCGTCCTTCCGGTTATCCTCCTCCTCATTTTCCTCAGAGAAAATAACTGTGATCATTGCTTTGACCATGGGCTTGTCCTTCTGGCGACGATAATGGAGGGTCGCCGTCTGAACAGAGTTACTGATGTCAGAGCCCGAGTAATCTGACTCAGAGGAGGGAGGCTCTGCTACAGCCAGAGGAGAGAGGCGCTTCGGGCTTGCTTGGCCCCTTCCTCTAGTGTCAGCTCGCTGACCATAATTATGCCCCCTGCGTGGCCCCAAATGACCAATTCTAGGCGCCATGATGAGCCTGGGATTCCCAACAGCTTGCTTAGTGCGAGGCCTGGTTTCCTTATGCCTCCTTCTGCCAGCAAGAATGTCTTCGTCGTGATTGCCTGGGCTGCAGAGCAACCCAATGTCCAGCGTCGAGTTCGCCAGAGAAGATAGGGGACAAAGCACCAGAATTGCACAATGGATGTAATCGAGGGTAGGCGTGCTTCCCATAGAGCCTCCCTCCTTCACTCGGACATCAACAGTGAGCCGAGACAGACCAGAGCCGAGCTTAAAACTAGGAGAAAGGAATGATGGCGCCATCGTAGGATATCTGCGGGCAATTTTCGGGAGTTCAGCTGCATTGAAGGGCCATTAAGGCGATTTAACTTGAATGGGACGGAGGCCAGCTCCCAGCACATGGCATCCACCTGTCTGGAGCTTGGCTTCATGTGCATGGCACGTGGAGAGCGCTTAAACATTAATAACATATATTAACACCTGCATCCGGGTGATCTTGAGCCCTTCTCTTTGAGTCATTCATTAGTATCTCCTGATAGGTGGACCGTTCTGTCTCTAAGATGTTACCCTGAAGTAAACCTTCGAAATGGTCCCTCCCTCTATCCACTCCTACATTTGCCATGAAGTCAGCGAGTTTATTCCCTTCACGCCTGATGTGGTTAAAGGTTATTGCTTTGTTGTCCTTTAGCCAGGATTGCAGAAGCTCCAACCTAGTAACCATTCTCCAGCTCCTACTGACCTTCTGAGCCTCTGTTCCTTGTTGTATCTTAATAGCCATGTTGATTATAAGTTGTGAGTCGACTTCAACAATTAGAGGCGAAAGTCCTTCTCGCTGAGCCATGATAAGGCCTCTCCAGAGACCTTCCAGTTCATCCACATTGTTTGTGTTCCATCCAATGGAGCCAAAGAAAACTTTGAGCACTTGACCTTGATGATTTCTGACGGCTCCTCCATATCCTGTGAGTGCAGGGTTTCCTTTGGAAGCCCCATCAAAATTTAGCATGTAAGTGTTGATGGGTGGAGGGGACCAGATCGTAGGGGTATCTTGCTGTCTGCTAGAGTTGCTCGTAGGAGAGTTGGAAGATTGTAGATTGATTTGCCAATTATGCCATATTGCTTGCTCCTTGTCACTGGATGGGAAGTCCTCCTGGGACCAGCATTTGATGGATAGTGTTTCCTGTACATTCTGGTTTATTATCTTCCATACTTGTTGCTCATCCATTGACTGGTTTTTGAAGATTCTATGATTGCGCTCCTTCCATAGGTTCCACATTACTATTCCGGGGAGAATTTGCCAAAGCGAGTTGAGAATGTTACTTTGATAGGGTTGCTGGGGCCATTTGCGTAGAGTATTGTTTAAATCTCCCAGCTCGCGGCCTTCCTTTTGGCATCTAAATGTGACTTTCTCCCATATTTTCCTGCTGAATGGACATAGTTGCATTAGATGCACAGCAGTTTCCTCCTCCTTTTTACAATTTAGACATATTGAGGGTCCTTCAAATTTTCTTTTTCTGAGATTGCCCCAGGTGAGAACTCTATTGTGAGATAGGAGCCAAAGGAAAGTGGAGATTTTTGGCCAGATCGGAGGACTCCAGATTTTCTCCCATAATTTGTCCTTGGTCAGCTGATCTTTGAGAGTAATAAGGTAAGCTTCTTTGGTTGTGTATGTACCTTTCTCTTCGTATCCCCACCTCAGTTTATCCTGATCTGTTTCTTTGAGAATCCTTCTTTTTTGGAGCTCGTTAGCCAGAAACCTTTGAACTTCTGCCGGGCTATTTGGAATAATCTCTTGAACCTCTCTCCAGGTTCGGTGATCAGATTCAGGATTGTCCTTCCAGAATTGATGAACCGTTTCCTGTGATTGAATATTATGCTCTGGAATATCTTGGATTGTGTGAGCTAAACTTGGAAGTTGTTGCCAAGAATCCGTCCAGAAACGTGCTGTGCCTCCGTCCTTTACCTCCCAGAAACTATGTTTTTGGATAAGGTCCCTGTGCATTATCGTTGAATTCCATATAGTTGAGCCTTTGGTTATTTCTGTCATTCTTATACGTTCCTCCAGAGGAAGATTGTTGGCGTATTTTGCTGTCCAGAATCGGGCCCATAGTGTCCCTGGATATGATAGCCATTTCCACCATATTTTTGCTCCCATGATCCTATTGCTGTGTTCAGGATTCCGAAGACCAATTCCTCTTGCTTTCTTAGGGAGGCATGCTTTCTCCCATTTTACTAATGCCCATTTTCTGTTGAGACCTGTGCTGCCCCAGAGGAAGTTTCGTTGCAGATTTTTGATAGCTTTTAAAACCCACTTTGGTGCTGCCAATATTGAGAATAGGTATAAGGGCATGGATTGTAAGACTTCCTTGATAAGCACTAGGCGGCTGGCCATGTTTAAGGAGCGGTGAGTCCAAAGCGAAAGTCTTGCTTCCAGCCTTTCCAGAAGAGAGGTCCAAGAGGAGTGTTTCTGGGCTGAGTCGAGGAGGGGGGCTCCTAGGTATTTAGAGGGCAGGGAAGCTATGGAGAAGCCCAGGATACAGGCTATGGCTTGCTGAGTAGTCAGATGAGTATTGAAAAAGAAAATCTGGGATTTGATTCTATTAATACAGGCTCCGGAGGCAACAGAGAAGTTATTAAGAAGAGAGTTTAGAGAACGGGCTTCTTGGATTGAGGAGTGGCCGAAGATCATGTTGTCGTCTACAAATTGCTGATGGGAAACTGTAGGAGCATTGTGTAGATTGATGCCTTTGAGCGCACGGGTTTGGACAGCGGAGGTAAGGCTTCTTCCCAAGCCTTTCGCCATGATGATAAACAAAAACGGAGACAGAGGATCACCTTGTCTCAGTCCCCTTGAGGAGCGGAAGGTTGAGGTGGGGATTCCATTGATCAAGATGGAGAAGAAAGAAGACGAGACCAGACTCATGATCCATCTAATCCAAGCATTGGCAAAACCAAACGCACTTAGAATTTTTTTTATATAATCCCAGCTTATACTATCAAAAGCTTTTGAAAGATCGATTTTTAGAAGCATACCTGGTTTTTTTGAATGCTTTAGAGAGTGAATAATTTCATGAGAGAGAATTATTCCGTCAGTGATTTTCCTTCCTTCGACGTATCCAGACTGTTCAGGAGAGATAATGCCTGGGAGGAGTGGTTTTAGTCTTAACGCCACAACCTTTGAGACAATCTTGTAGATGATGTTGCACAGGGCGATAGGCCTGAATTTCTCAGGGGAGTTGGAGTCCTCCGCTTTAGGGATTAAAGCTATAAAAGTTGCATTTAGGCCTGGATACATCCAGTGCAGGTTGCGTGATTCTTCCACAACTTGCCACACTTCCCATTTAATTAATTCCCAAAAGTGATGGAAAAAATTTGATGAGAATCCATCAGGACCCGGTGCTTTGCCGGTCTTTAAAGATTTTGCAGCTATTTCAACCTCCTGGAGACTTATGGGCTTGAGAAGCAGGGAGTTCTGCTCCTCTGTTATCAGCCGCGGAATGTGCCTAGTGATGTCGTCTATGGCTTCTGCTCTGTTGATGGTTGGCTCCTGACTCATTGCTTTAAAATATTGAAGGAATTCCTTTTCTATGTCTTCCTGGGTTTCCAGCTTATCTCCCTGAGCGTTAGTTATCTGGGAGATTTGATTATGCATCCTTCTCTGCACTGTGGTTCTGTGGAAGAACTTGGTGTTCTTCTCCCCCTCCTTCAGCCATCGGATTCGGGATTTCTGTCTCCATAACAGTTCCTCTTGTCTTTCTCGTTCCAGGAGTTTTGCTTCCATTTCTTGTTCCTTTAGTGCTAGCTCCTCTGATCGCCCTTCAAGGATTAATCGCTACTGAATATTTTTTAGATCTTTGAGGATCTTATCCTTTTCCCTGAAAATGTTGCCAAAGGTGTTTTTATTCCATCGCTTGATTTCTCCTTTGAGCAACTGTAGTTTTTTTTGAAATCTTGCCATTTTGGAGTGCTCAGTTGGATTGCTGTTTTGCCAAGTAGTGGTGATGAAGTCCTTGAATTCGGGGTGAGTTAGCCAAAACGCTTCAAATCTAAAAGGTTTTTTAATATTGCTGCCTGGCCTACTCCAAAGCATCTCGATGGGCCAGTGGTCTGAACCTGAAAATGGAATGATGTGGGCCGTGAATTCTCCTCCGACATGGACGACATTATCTGAGATTAGGAACCTATCCAGACGGGAGGCAATCTGCATGGGAGCGACTCGCTTGTTCGTCCATGTGTAGAGGCCATTGTCTGTAGGAAGATCTATAAGCCAGTTGCTCTGTATGAAATCCTTTAGTAGCGTGCCATCCTTGTTGGTTCTGCAGCGGCCACCTAGCTTTTCCTCTGATGTAGCTATCATATTAAAGTCTCCTCCTGTCACCCAAAGCGGGTGCATCCTATATGTGTTTAGCTGCTCTAGTGATTTTAGAATTGCTGCCTTCTACTGTGTTTCTTGTGGGAAATAAACATTCGTGAGGTGGCCATAAATGTTAGTGCCCAGAAGATGAAAAACAGCTTGAATGAAGTTTTTGTTAGCATGGATGTTATCTAGCTGTATCTTTCTTGCATCCCATAAGATGGCAAGTCCGCCTGAAGCCCCTTGCACGTCTACTGCTATCACTTGACCTCCTGGCCATGCTTTAGCCGCCGCTTTTTCCAGAAAATTCAACGTACATTTGGTTTCTTGTAGAAATAGAATTGATGGTTTTTCTTCCATGATCAGATTTTTTAGGAGTTTCCCTTTCTTGGGGCCATTGAGCCCTCTTATATTCCAAGATATTAACTTCATTGAGAAGCTTTGAAGTTGGTGTTGAAATATTTGGTGAGTTTGGCATATCGGCCAGAGTCCACCAGGATTTCGCCAAGCTTGATTGTTCTTTGCAGTGCTGTTTTCCTTCCTCTTTTCTTGCTGTCTTTGGAGGCAAATTTGCCATCCCACTTACTGCCTGTTTGTACTCCGAGGGAGTATTTCTTTTGGGCCTTGTTTAGTATTTCCACTAAGTTGTCGACTTGGGTTTCATGAATCTTATCAAAGTTGCCTGATTTGCAGGCTTGTTCCAGACCCTGTAGGTCGAATTCCCCTATATCTATAGGTTCACTGTCGTCTTCCATGAACTGTGTGTCGTGCGGATTTTCTTTGGCTTCCTTCCCTTTATTCTTGCTCTGTGAAGGATTATCAATGTCCATTGCAGGGTTGCTCCAGGCTTCTGAAACCGGTTGAGTTTTTTCATTTTGTTGGGTTGAGATTGATTTTGCCTGCATGGATGCTTGAGGAGCTGACTGTTCCTTGCTGGGTTCCTCCTGTGTTGTCGTTTTTGCGAGCACCTCAAAGTTGTTGCTGGTAGAGGGAATGGAGTTCTCTGCAGGTGCTGACTTCGGCTGTGCGTTCATTTTCCTGCCTCCACGCCTTCTGTTTGTCACTTTTGTGAAGCCCTCCTGCTGTTGTGGTTCTTGGTTCATTGGGGTGTCTACTTTCTTGTTCAGGGGACAATCTCGGAAGAGATGCCCAATAGCATGACATTTCCTGCAACGAAAGGGCACCTGCTCATAGTCAATCGCTTGGATCCAGTCATGATCCTCATGGAAGAGTCTTACCGTTTCTGGTAAAGGCTGTTTTAAATCCATATAGACACATATCCTGGCATATGAGGCATATGTCGTGTATCTCACTGTTTTGGTTTCTTCTGCCACTTTGACAAAATCTCCTATCACCGATCCAATGGATTTTAAAGATTCTTCACCCCAATATTCCCATGTCAGCGAATATAGTCTGATCCATACTGGAGCATAGCTAAGGTCTTCCTTGTCAGGATTGAATCGGGCGACCCATTCTCTGAGGTAGAGTCCAGCAGAGTTGAAGAAATATGGCCCCCCATCGAAAACTCTGTTTCTGTCTTCCAGGCAGTTGAAAATAGCTATGAAAAATCCTTTTGGACCTAGGAGAAGGGTTATTTCACCCTTTGATTTCCATTTATGGTTGATCCATCCTCTTAGAGCAATTTCGTTAGGCCAGAAGCCCAAAAATTTGCCAATAAGGGCGTGTTCTCTCATATATTGAATTCTTCCATTGATTCTATCACTGGGTAGTTCTACTTCTGGCCTATGAATGGCAACCGGTTTACAAGTGGAGGAACTAACCTTTGGTTGATCATTTGAAGCTAGTGGATCTGCCGTATTCTGTTGTTCCCCTGTGGGTTGGACTTGATTCGTTGAGTCGGTGCTGGGATTACCCACTGGTCCTTGTTGGCCTCTAATGAAGGGCGGAAGTGCTGCCCCATCCCCCTGCGGGGGTTCCATTAAGACCGCCTAATCCGCCTGCAGCCTGAAGAACCCGCTACCCGTGTCAGATTTGGGTGCACAGAGTAGGAGCCCTGCTGCCGCAGGTTACCAGAACTGTCAAAAACCCTAGCTGTCGCTAAACGCTATCGCGCCTCTGTCCCTCCTTCTTTTCGAAGATTAGTGTTGACATTACTAAGGAAAAGGATAAAATTATCAAAAATATTCATGGAATAGGGAATCACAAAACCATTATGTGATATGGTATTATCAAAGACCAAAAAGTACAAGAAATTGGAGAAGTCACAACAATAATGCCTATGATAAAACAAAAGAAAATTTTACAACAACTAGATATCTAAGATGAAGACCTAAAGAAGTCAACTTTGGATGGATGGATCATCATGGGTGGAAACGAGAAAATCAGAATATAAATAAATTTTATTACTTACATTCATATTATGTAGCATATCTAACTGTGAATCTTAGCTGAAAATATTGTTTGAACAAAAGTACTATGTTATGACCCCAAGGGGTACATATATGAGGTTGCTTACATATGTAGTCAAGGTAAATGTGTATGTGATCATGGTTAACCTAATAAAGGAGTCACATGGGCAATGTGTTGATAGTATATACAAAGATACTGTACTCATTATTAAAGGACCCGTGATTTGGACGTACAAATGTATTGGGCCATTTGCTGGAAGTTCTCCTATTCCTAGAGGATTTAATATGTAATTATTCTATTTATCTATATTGTACTTGTTCTCCTTGATATTGATTTATATGGGTGCACTCTAATTTATCATGATATCTTAAGTATTTGTTCTCAACAACACTTAATTATTGCCTTGAAGAGTAAAAGACCTTATATAATCACATACAAACTAAAAAAAGAAAATGATATTTACTCCAAATGATAAATATATTTTTAAATGAAAAAAAATTCAAAAGCATAATAGCCAAATTTCTATTATGATAAAAATTTTATCAAAACATTCATAATTCATCTAAACATTTATACATATTCACTAATAATTATTATAATGCTTCCAAAATAATAACTACAAATCATAACATACACATTAATCATATTATTTCATAAAAACTAGTACTTTACCTATTATAAATAAAACCTAACGTAGAAACCAACTGATTATTTAATAACCCACATGCAAATACGAAAAGCTCCAAAAATATCAACATAACTTGAAAACTAACACGAAAAAATAAAACAAGAAATAAACTCATTGCATTAATAATGCTTAACTAACCTTAATTTAATACTAATTAATTTAATCTTCATCCATAAACCTTCTTCCACCACTAAAACCCTATAACAGAAATAACACAAAAACTACAGAGTTTAAACTAACAAAAATTCCAATAAAAAGTATTACATCGACAAACCCATAATACAACTACATTCATCCCTAAAAATTCATGATAACAATAGACAATATGAAAATTCATAAAACTTAAAATCAAGAGTAAAGTTATTGTTTTGTAAGAAGCAATTCTTATCTACAATGTGAAAAGCAAAACCATGTGCTGGCAATGTCGAATGATGCATAGTGTACTGTGTTGATGCTGAGAATTAGTTCAAATCTATGTTATGGGAAGTTAGAATTGAACCAATGGAACAATAATTATGCAAAGGGGGTACCCAACCCTAATACGTGGATCCATGCTTGCATACAAATGTGAAGTAGAACATACATATAGGGATTATCAAAACAAGAGATGAACCCCTAACCATATGCTCCCATTACAGCAACGTCGTCGGGAGAATATAAGATAATTTTAACATCAAGTCGAATGATGCATAGTGTACTGTGTTGGTGCTGAGAATTAGTTCAATTCTATGGTATGGGAAGTTAGAATTGAACCAATGGAACAATAATTATGCAAAGGGGGTGCCCAACCCCAATATGTGGCTCCATTGTTGCATACAAATGTGAAGTAGAACATACATATAGGGATTATCAAAACAAGCGATGAACCCCTAACCATATGCTCCCATTACAGCAACGTCGTCGGGAGAATATAAGATAATTTTAACATCAACTGAAGATCAAGTAACAAATAAGCACCTTTGCATGTAATTTGTCACCATCATACGTAAAAAGTTGTTGGGGTTTCGACAGTGAGTAGCAAATGTATCGCGCTTGTTAATTTTCTAACCATGCGGTCTGTTGTACCGGAAATTGATCCGAGATTTTTGCGAAGCACAGCTATATTAAGATTAACAGGATCCTCTCTCCAGTAGGACGAGGAGAGGTTGCGCGTGGACATTCTGAAATTCCTTTAAAATGCCTGAGTTCTCACTTCTCAACAGACATTAATGTTACACACGCATTGTCGACATCTCCGATATCGGGTGCTGCTTTCTACTGTTATCGCATCTCTTAAAGCTGTGCCAACCCGAAAGGCAACTGTTACAGACCGTTGAAAATCAATTGACTCGTACTGTATAAAAAGCCAGGCAACTGCAAGGATAAGATAAGACTCGTAATATATAAAAAGCCAACCCAATGCAAAGGATAAGATAAGGTTTGATGCCAATATAATATAAGGTGTGGACCCAGTGGAAAATGGTGATTAAAATTTATGGGGTTATAGTTTTATTAATGGCAGTAGTGTAATTAGATTGTTTTTTTCCTCTGAAAGTCATGGAAATTCTAGTCATATTTTGAAAAAATTACATAAGGATTTTTGTAAATTGTAAATTTAAGTTATAATGGTTAAACTTCAAAATTTTAGGTGTCTTATACATTTTAGATTGTGCTAAATCTATTTCCACCATAAAAAACGTGATCCAAAAGCTGCCTCTACAAAAATTTTTGAAATATTTTTACAAATATTCAAGCCACCTTTAATTATCCAGACCGTTCCTCGCCTTTTGTAGGGGACTCCTTATTAATACACTTGGTATATATGTCACTCTCTAATTTACATAAAATAAAATCTAAAAAGTAGCATATACTACTTTGTGCATTAATAAAGTTATAACTCCCAAAATATTAATTACAGCGACAGATTACATATTTTCGGTGATGAAATTTGTCTGCTTCATTTTGCTCCTTGGTTAGATGTGGGGATAATACAGGGATAATGTCAGTAACATAGTTGCGGTGTATATCATATATTACAGCATGAAACGTTAGAATTCTGTACGCATTGATATCTTTATAAACAACACTTACAGCAACTTACTCTAAATCTCTGTATACAACATGTGTTGCAGCATGCATTATCGGATTGCTGGATACAAAAGATAAAAAATCTGAATAGTCTGTAGCTTGGTGCATAATGTTTGCCCATCTTCTTACTCAATGGTCACATCGTTTGTTTATTTTTTTTCCGGACTAAAAATCATGCACTACTGCAGCATGAGCCATTAGATCTTTGCATAAAGAAATAAAAATCTCATTACTTTAGGTCTTGGCATATAATATTTACCCATCTTACATTTTCCTGAAATGTTACAGCCTTTCGTGCTGTACTGAAGAGGCTAGTGCTACGAATGGTGTATAAAGTGAAATAGTTCACTTTACTCATTGCTAGTGCGTGACACATAAAGTCAAATAGTTCATTCATGTCACTCATTTCTAGTGGGGGTGCATAAAGTCAAATAGTTCACTTCATTCATATCATTTCTTGGTAGTGCATGGATATAAAGTCAAATAGTTCACTTAGTTCATATCATTCATTGGTAGTGCGTAGAGTATAAAGTCAAACAATTCGCTTCACTTATTTAGAAATTCAAAATTCCGTCTTTTTTGTATACTGAAAAGCATGTACTAATGCATCATGTATAAAGGCAAACAATCTATTTGTCAATCATATTTTAGAAATATTGTGGAATTTGCAACTCACATAAGGATTGCCCCTCGTAATAGGTGTGTAATTGGATAGCAGATTTTTGAATCCTCTGGAGTTCCCTCAGAAGCCACAGCATTTCTCTACAGTGGTGCATGGTGAACAAAGTCAAACAGTTCAATTCACTCATCTCTATTAAATAATTGGAATCTACAATCTACATATTGGATTACCCCTATTAATATAGGTGGTGCAATTGAATAGAATTTTTTTGAATATTCCAGAAATCTGATGTAGTAAAGAAATCAGACAGTTGACTTCATATGAATCCATCACATTTCCTGAATATTTTGAAATCTACATCCTATAATTACAGCCCTCTTACTCGTCCCTCAAAAATTGTAGCATCAAGCGTTCTTTCCTTTCAAAAGAACAATTATTAGGTACCAACATGGGTGGTGCAATTGAATAGCAAATTTCTGAATATTCCAGAAATCTTACGAACAATGATGAAATCAGACAGTTGACTTCATATGAGTGCATCACATTCCCTGAATATTTTGAAATCTACATTCCATAATTGCAACCCTCTTAATCCTCACTCAAAATCGCAGCATTGGACTTTCTTTTCGTTTGAAAAAAATAATTATTAGGTACCAACAAAATCACATAAACAAAAGTCGATTTTGAAATCTACATTTCATAATTGCAACCCTCCTACTCACTCAAAACCGCAGCATTGGGCTTTCTTTTCGTTTCCAAAAAACAATTATTAGGTACCAACAAAATCACAAACAAAAGTAGATTGAATTTATGTCAGGAATCTCAGTGGAAGATATTGCTTTAAACACCTTTTTTTTGTAAGGAATCTAATCGGATGAAGCTGAGTTCAGCACCATTCTGTTAAAGGTCATTTTTTTCTGAAAGTTATTTTCTATTAATTGCACAACGGCCAGCCACGTAGCTGTAGTACACTTTGCAGGTTTTACAGAACAAGAATAATGATGATGGAAGCTTTGTATAACAGTGCGAATATGACAGTGGTAAGTAATGCCATCGGAGACAATGGGAATGCATTTTCTTTTGTTACTGAGCGTAAATGTATAGCTTTATAGGGGCAAAGAGCCCATTGCTTTTATTGTTTCTTTGTAGCCATTCCCGTTGAATTGACTTCGATCGGCTACGTGCAGAGGCTAGAAGTGCCACGGCAAGAGAAATCAGTGTGCAGGCGATGGTTGCATCACTTGTAATTATCAGTCATGTTCATCTATTCTTCCATTGCACAGATTTTGAACTTTTCCATTGTTGGCTTCACTTCTGAACCTATATACACGCCATTTAATGACGATTTTCCTTATAGGATTATAATATGATAAGCCTCATACTTCTGTATAATTATTATTTGTGTGATATTATATACTAGTTTCAGATGGTTTAATAAGTATGGAGAGGTATTAAATTTGGAGTTAACATACTTTCATTACATTTCATAATGGTTTTTCTCAATTTTAAATAGGTTTCATCATTAAAAAATTTTAAATAGGTTTCATCATTAAAAAAAAATCATGAAGAAATACAATAGTTAAACTTTATCATAACAAATACCATGGAGATTCAAGCAATTAAATAGGTTTCATTATAAAAAAATACCATGGAGAAATACAATAGTTAAAGTTAGACTCTATCATAACTAATACTATGGAGAAATACAATGGGAAAAATGATGTGTTGTCAACCCTAGAGCCCAAAATAGCCTTTGGTAAACTATTATTTTATTTTAGTCTATTTTACTTTTTATTTTTATTTCATTGAGTGAAAATGTCATTGTTTATATTACATCTCTTAGAGATAGGGTTGGAAAGCGCCTAGCTATTGACAAGAATTCTTTTAGGCATTTTCTAATAAGGCCAAATGGCATTTTTTTGCTTGAATCCAATCAAAAATTCTAAGAAACATCTGGTAGTGGGAGTACTTAAATCATTTTTTTTAATGAAAAGAACTTTTGGGGCACCCAAAATTCTAAAGCTTTATAGTTGCAACCCTGGATCTCCAAAAATTTTCCACCGGCTTTTCCAAAAAAACATTGCCAGAATATCTATTGTTTTCCAAAGGAAATTGTGGCCAAAAAGTAATTAAGATATATGAATTATTTTATATGTAGAGAAATTACATTATATTATAACTTTATTTATTTACATTATAATTTGTTTCAATGAATAAAATAATTCTCTATATGGGATAATATGGGAAGAGACACATAAGAGGGAGGCTTGGCCACTGTCTCACCATGCAAAAAGTGAGAAGGATGTGTCATGGTGCCCCTCCCCCGATATGATTCGCTCATTTCATCACAATATGGTAAATTATAGGTATTTTGTAATGTACCCCCTTCTAATTCCTTCCCCAACGAGATTAGGAGGTGGTCACCAAGCTAACCCAACTTCCAAGGTACAAGTATGGCAATGGAGTCTAAATTTTTCACTCTTTTCCAACTACTTAAGAACTTAAAAGGGATGAAATTGTTGCATTCGTCTCATCAAGACCCGGACCCCTGTAATGATATAATTTTTACCTAGATCGGACTTACAGATCAAAATATATGAACATCCAAATTTAGGCTCATTATAGACTTGTTATAGGGCTTCTATGTCATCAATGATTCCCACATGGCATCCAAGTACATCTAGTGTGGCACCTTGCATGGCTATCATGCCAATGTGGTAATCTCGACATGGATAGATGTAATCCTCGAGATAGTTGAAGGTTGATCTCATTCCCAAATACATTAAACGTAATTCTCATAAGAGTCGTGAACCTGATGTGGTCGCTTGGCCTGGCCCTGAATCTGGAGAACCTGCTCAACCTTACCTTCGGTGCTGGCTAGGTATTGTGACCGTGAATGGCCTAAATTATGACCAGTGGACCCACTCGTCTACTCAGGCCAGACAACTTAGTTACGAGACCATCTGAGGTCATCCTTTGCAACTAACTTTTTGACCCTGACTTGGTGTGTCTTATAGAGGAATTCAAGCCTCTTTGTAAGCCTTTTACACTTAGGATTTCTTTTGAGTTCCTTCTTGGTTTTATGTAGGGGTCGTGACATTCAACTAACTCCCTAAAAGATACACAAGAGTTTCAATGGTTAAACTTGGAAGAAAATAACGTACGAGAGGATACACTCTGAGAATATGCATTCGAGTTCATTTTATTCAGAACCATAGAGAACTTGAGCAACATCCTACACAACATAAGGATGCATATCTTATACATAATCAACTCACTTACACAGAGAAATAAACAACAAATAACTAATGGATATTTATTGACAATTTAAGGAACACAAAGATTCAAATACGTTAACATACAAGGATTTCACCAATTATCAGACACATATATAGGAGATTCAACATCTCATTAACATACAGGAATTCACATTCCTTAATATTAGCAGGACCATTGGTCCATTATCATGCACAAGTATATGTCATTCAAACATTACGAGCATAGTTAGATACTTATCCCATATGTTAGAACATTGGCAACTGAAATTGGGGCTTCAACTTTCCACCCAATCATAGACAAGCTACAACCATAGTTACTTGTAGTTGTCACCCCCGAGCTAGATTCCATAACTTGAGGAGAATTGAATTCCAACGAAAGATTTCAATAAGTAAACAAATGAAGTAGGATACCACAAGGTCACTTTGCCTTCATCCAATAGCTACACAACTTCCACTCAATTATTTCAAACTTTTCATACATAATAAACGTCCATGTCATCATCAATAGTATAAAGAGTTCAAATCACTTTTAGGATAAAAGAGTCTACCTACAAGGAAATTATCATCCCCTGGATAAGCTTCTATTTGGGTAAAGATACTACCTCTCTAGGTACTTCATCAATGAGTCCAACACCAGTTTTTTAGCTCCAAGGCAACTTTTTTTGCTTCAAAAACCATCAAAAATACCTGAGTGTCTCCTCCTAAACTAGTAGTTTTCATCAATCCACAAGCTCCCCCTTAGGTTCTTTAGCCATTAGGCAAGCCACTACTCTCCGTAATACTTTCACCTAGAAAGCCTCCGTGACAATTCTTTAACTGGCTTTTAATCTCTCGAGAGCTTAATAACAATGAACTCTAGTCATTTCCCTCTTTGCACTCACACCTCCACCCTTGGAGGAGTTTTTTTGTTCCCCTACAAATATTTTCCTTACATGCTTTTTCTTTCACTGCTTTTGTGTGAAAACATGAATGAGGGAACTAGGTCTCTTTGAATATTCATATATTCCCTTGAGAGAGAGCGAGCATATGAATGAATGTTCTTCCAACTAACCAACCATCCATCCCTTTTCAAATTTCCATGTATCCATTTCCTTGGAAAACACAACCCATTCCCATATTGATTACATTTTTCTTTCTTTCTTGTTGTTAGAGGCTAAGGACAACTAGTCCTATTCTTTTCTTGTTGGTTAAACTTATGTCACAATCAACCCATTAAGACCACTTCAACTAACCAACTCTATTGAGAAGTGTAGCAAGAAAGTCTCAGTTTGACTTTGCCTTGGTCAAATTGAGAAAAAAAGAATTTCCACATTAGGAAACAACTTGGAGATATTTAACTGAGGTGACATGTCTCTTATCACTCAATTAGCTTAGTAAATTCAAGTCAGAGGGCTTGGATTTCAATTATGTATGTGTGATTGCTAATTTGTAGCAATCTAGTTCAGTTATTTACAATTGTATTTAGTTCAATTAGTTCAAACTATTGATAGAACTAGTTGGAAGTGAGTTGTGCAATGGGAAAATATTCTAACTCCGTGATCATCAAGTTAACTTATCAATCAACCAAAAATAGCTAGTGCATGGAGATAATTCAATTTTACGAACTATGGTGGAGATTTTAAGGTAGTGTAACATCAGTTGTAGACTAGCCTTGAGTGTACAAGTGTTTCATGCAGACATATATCCAACCTTAGGAATTATGCAATCAATTGGAGGAAAATTCCTAAACAATAGGGGCCTATTTCCTCAAGATTTGCATAGTGAAATAGGGGCTCATGTTGAGGTAGAAATTGACTCAGTCTGGGTTAGAGCTTCTCATTGAACAGAGAGAAAGGTTATTCACTTGCAAGTTGAGCTCAAAGCGAAAAAGAAATTGTAATACATTCTCTATTCATTTGATTAATGTAATTAGGCTTAAGGGCTTTTTACCATTTGCTTTCCCCTAGATAAATATGTGTTCTTCTGTATGTGATTGATGTGTATTTGTGAATGTGATTCTAAATTATGAATTAATTTCCACATAGTAGAGTAAAATTGTGTCTCTTGATTTAGATTAAATTTCTTGAGAAGTTGTAATTCTATCACCATATTTCTAGATAGTACCATAACAAGATTCATATTAGAAGAATACTTTTGAAGTTGTTCCTCGGTGGGTTTGAATTTGTAGCTTCAATGTAGCAGGATTTCTTCAAAGTTGGGAGAATGACCTTCAACGGATTGATATTAGGGTATTCCTTAGAAGGAAACTCAAATTTCATTTCCTAGAAGGATCACATGGAGGCAGTAATTAATGACACTCAATTGTTAGAATATGTCAAGACATGCATTCCAAAACTAGGATCAATTGATACCCAAAACCTTTCCCAATGGAAGAAATATGTAGCCAAGGCGAAGAGAATAATATTGGAGGGAGTGAGAGACCACATTGTGTCAAATATCCATGGGAAACAAAATCCTTTCACAATGTGGAAGACACTTACTGAGCTATTCGAGAATAGAAGTGACCATAGAAAACTAGTCCTCAAGGACAAACATCGAAACATTAAGATGTAGAAGAATGATATTCTTACACAATATCTCACCAAATTGACACAATTCCGAGATGAGATTGGAGGCCTTGGTGTGAATGTTGTAGAAGATGACATGGTGAGCCTGGTTCTTCTAGGCCTTCGAAAAATATGGCATAGCTACTAGGACTGGGTGAATGGGGGGGAGAAATTATCGAATTTGGAACACTTATGGTCTCATTTGCTACAAGAAGAAATAAGGAAAATTACTAAATATGGAAGTACATCCAAGGGAGAGGATGAAGAAAATTTTTCATTTGTTAGAGAGGGAAAGAAGGGAAAAGGGAAGAAATCTCAAACTAAACTAGAATCTAGCCAACAAGGCAAGAAGAAAGACTTGTCCAAAATAAAATGCTTCATTAATTGTCATGAATTTAGGCACTATGCTACAAAGTGTCAACATAAAAAATCTAGCAAGAACTAAAGAGGAGAAGTAGGTGAACCATTGGATTCATAGTTTGAGCTAGTCTTCATTGATGTCAATAGGTGGCATAGGTGTCAAAGAAGGTCTCAGGAGTCAATCATAAGGAGTAGCATGACATCATGGTAGCATAATGGTGTAGAGACTTTGAAGCAACTTTTGGAGTAGCATATAATCTCAGAAGTAGATGAAACCAACTTAGATGGAAAGAGCTTAGAAGAATATTTACAGTGATATGTGGAAGATTGGAAATGGCCTCCTGGTTTGAGAGTTAGAGCCAATTGAAGTTGCAATTCCTCAAGTCAATGTTAACAGAGGTTGGGTGAGCCTTTAACACCTAGCCAAGTTTTGCACAAGTGTCAAACCTGACAGCAAAGGTTAGCAGAGTTGTTATATAGTGCTCCGGGTAGACATGGCCAATAGTGTAGTAGTAAGGAGCAATTTTATTGGTGTAGAAGGAGCCCATCTTAGAGCAAGACTCGGTGGAGTTACCTTGACGGTATAATTATGGTGCAAAATTCTTAACGTCAGGATCAATGGATCAAGATGATGCTAGGGAGGATGACATATTGATAAAATTACCCCAGTGGGTGCACCCTAGAGGATTGCATAATCCACACAAGAGTTAAACACAAAGAGATACGCATCAGGCACACATGGCAAGTTTTTGACAACATGATAGATGAAAGTCTTGTCAGACCTCAAGGCATTAGGAGGTACTTTCCCATACCACCAATCGCATAGATCAACAACAAAGGACCATCTTGGGACCACTCCTCCTAATACCCCAAACCATAATGGAGTCATGTTGAGAAGCTATAAACGAAATCTCTCACAAAAACAAGGCCTTGGTATCATTTCTCTATCATCTCTGATAAAGCACAAGTGGCGAGATTTGATTGACCCAAACGACATAGGATTATGATGTTAGAACTAGCCAATAAGAGCATGACACCTGGTAGTGATATTTAACATTTTCAGGTACCCAAAGGACCAATATTTGAGTGATATGTTCCACCTATCATAGGCTGACACAGAGTATAGGTGATGATAGCATGACATCATCTCATTGGATGGATCTCAATGGGTTGTTAATAGTGCACAAAAGGAATGCAATGCAAAAGAGGCATCAGGATAACGAGGGTTATGTCAAAGCTTACTAAGCCCAAAAGCAATTCCATTAGCTCTTGTTGCAGTGAGAGGACCCCACCAGGATAGCTTATTCTCTAAGGAAAGCTCAAAACCCTGAATCCCATAATATATTGGCAAAGGGGAGCGTGATAGCAAACCTAGAAGGCTTGGAAACCTGGAACCCTAGAATCCCAGAATATTGTAAGAGTTCAAAAATATAGATAGATTTGTAGGGGACAAGGAACAGTAGCAGAGAAGACCCTGGAAGGTCGATTCTAGAACCAGCTTTATTTCAGTATTCTCTTATATGGTTTATTATATATTCATACTAAGAGCTCAAGCCTGGTCTATTTATAGATTTCTAGGTTCAAACTCATGTTAACAAATTGATCATTCTTTCAATAGCAGGAAGGAAGGTTACCCATCTTAAGGGAAGGTGGGCCCCCATCAAGGATCAAGGCTCAAGGCTCAAGATTCTAAGAGGGAAACCTTGAAAAACCTTCACCTCCTCAGTTACAACACAGAGAGAGGGGGGATTGAATGGCAGAGGTTTTTCAAGGTTTCCCTCTCCTGGTAGTCGAGATTTAATTACCTCACCCTCCTATTCTTGCATCTTAAGGAGGGGGATCATGAGCCTGAAAGTTAGTGTGACAATCCAGCATGAAGCAAGGAAATGTGGGTGCAAGCATTAAGCCAAGCAGTAATAATAAATCTATCCTTTTTTGTAGATAGTTTCAACCAATTTACTTATTTAGTGAAGGGGAGGGGGGAAAGCCAACCTGACTAAAGACAATATCCAACTAGTAGTTTAATGTGGGATTTGCTGTAATAAAACATATGACAAAGCTTATACTAGTAATCAACATATGCAGATAATGCTTAAGTGATCCCCTAATCAAATAAAGCTTATTACTAATACTACACTAGTAATCAACATATATGGACTATGCTTAAGTTATCACACTATGCTTACACATTATCAATATTACTAATACCGTACCTTTCAAAATTTCCATAATGAGATTCCAGCTTTATTCCCATTGGTTGAATAGGATAAGGTAGAAGCTATTACACATATCATATGACCAGCTTAGACATGATCTCTGTACCATCATGAGGTAAGTAACAAAACCTTATAAGGTTTTGAAAATTGAATTTCAATGAGGTGTGAAGAACAAGGGAACCCAAGAAAGCACACAAAATGCAGACATGGAGATGTATCACGATGAGTCATCACTGGAAGCCCAGATCCCATAAATTTTAAATAATTGCAATTCAGAAAAGTTTTGGGATCAAAGGCTTCAAGCATTAGATTGACATAGGTGCATAAGACATTTTTGGAAAAGAAATAGGCCCATGACAGGTCTTAAAAAGGCTTAGCATCCAAAGGGCCTGGCCAACGATCATAGTACATGGTCCTATGGGAAAAATATTTAGCACCCAACAAAAAGGGGCAAAGGTCAATTTGGTAGAATTTGGCAATTTTTGTTTTGTAAAAGAAAAGGGTCCCATGGAGTTGGTATTTCGAAGTGCAACCATGTTTTGAATTCTTGCATGGATGAGATGGCAACTATTTTTGGTGGGATAATCTTAATAGCATCATGGCTATGTCAAAAACTAGTTTTAGTAGTAGAATTGGTGGAACTTCATGTTAAGTGACAGTTTTGGTAGTTTGACCAAATTTAGAAGGTCACCAACTTTAGCAAACCTCTACTAACTCTACTAAAAGCTAGAATTAACTAAAATCAATAGAAAAAATGACATCAAAGATTAGGATTGGAAGAAGACCTAAAGGCAACCTCAACAATAGTCATAGAATACTAAACTGAACAACAGAAGGGAAAAAATACGTTTTCATGCAAAAATGCAAGAAATTCAAGAGGCCAAAATTAGAAAAAAGAAAAGCTTTAAAGGTAGGCCTAAGCAAGAATAATAGAATGAATCTTTTTTAGGTAGAGCTCCAGGAGCAAAGAGGTGTTGGTATGGTGATGTTGTTGTAGGTGAATTTTGAGTGGTGCTTGAGGCAAATTTTTTTTATTTTGAAAGCAGGGAAGGCATTCATTATTTCTAGTGTGAAAATGGTTGAAATATGAACTAGTGAGTGTTAAGCAAGTTGTATCTTGCAAAATTAGGGGTTGGTTCTCCTTCTAGTGGTTGTTGGTAAACAATAGGGGTTGTAGCTACATTCAGTTGTAGTTGATAAATCAGGAAGTTGTAGCTTCCTACTAGCTAGAGTCAGAGAATTGTTGCAACACGTTGTAGATTGCCTTGTGAAGAAATAAAAGAGCAGTCCTGAAGAATTTATTTGTTCTTTATGTGTTTCATTGAGATTTTTGATATTGATTCCTGATGTTCTTGTTTAAATTAGTTGTTGGAGCATTTAATGGTGTCTCAATATTCTTGCACAAAGTATAGGAAAAGCTTTCAATTGGTAAAAATTCCTAGAATACTAACTCATCCACCCTCTCAGTATTGTCCTAGTTTCCAACAATTAGTTGAGTGAATTGTGGATGTAAACTAATTCTATTTTAGAATCATTTTGTATAATTGCAATCCAAAAAATAATTTTAGAGGCAAAGATAGAGATTGAAGAGTAGAGGATAAATGGGAGGATTTAAGGCTGAGTGTGGCGACAAAGATGAGAAGAGTCAATTCATTTGTAAATCAGGCTTGAAGGCCTTATCTAATTATTTGAAAATCAGAGATTAATCAGAGGAAATACTTTTTTCCAATATGAGTTGAGCCTTTGTTAATAATTAGTAATATTTTTGTATTAATAGAATAAAATCTAACGTTTGTAATAGGCAAGAGAATTGTAGCACATATTGGATGTAGTGAATCTTAGGAGGGAGAGTGATAAGAGAATTCCAAATTGTTTTGAAATTAAGCTGAAATCCTTTTCCTTTATAGACAACAAGGTTAATGTTGATCGTTAGTTAGTGAATCTAACTAATAATCTGGTTCTGTATAAGAAAGCACAATGAAAGCATGAATAGTTAGGGTATGAATGAGTCAAAAATTGAGGCAGTTTTCAATGAATAACAAGGTAAATACCTTATTTCTTCAGAATCTGTGAAAGCCTGACACTTAAAAAGAGTCAGGAGAGCAAAAAAAATGTTTTTTCAAAAGGATTTTGTTGCATAATAGAGGTTGTGATGATTAGGTGTCGGGCAAATGTGGAATCCAACAAATCAAAAGAGTGTCAGGGTGAAGTATTTTGTGAAGCACCAGAAGTTCAACAAAAGACAATGATAGGAATTATTCACATTCCCCATGTAACAACCCTCATCAAAAATCCATGAAGTAAGGTGAATAAAGGAAAAATAATAGCCATGGTCATGGGACAGGTATTCCAAGTTGAAATTTGGGCAAAAACATTACTAGTGATGGGAATAACTTGTTATGAATTAATGGCTATGGAAATTGGCAAAGGAAAGGGCATTTGGAAAGGCAAGAGGCATTATTCTGTATTTATTTATGAAAATGATGGAAATTAGGAGAAAAATAAGGTGAACAGTCTCAGGTTGCATATGAGGAGGAAAATGAAGGAAAATAATTTAAATTGAATAGAATAGATGCTTCATTGATAAAAAGGATTATGAGGATCAATTCATAGTCTTTTTTCAGTTTTAGCTGGGATCTCTCTCTCTCCTCTACTCTCTCTCATACTCTTGGACACTTAGGGTTTTCTTTGAGCACTCTTAGAGTGTGACATGCTCGGGATTTGGAAAAAGAAGACAAAGGAAAAGAAAGAGAGTGAAAGAGGACATTGGGATGGACAACTACAACTAGATTTCTTTGTAAGTATCTAGTTGTATGTATGGGTTCCTTGGTATTTTTGGCATGCATGGCACATGCACAACATTTCTTGGTTATCATCTATCATTGGCATTGAGGATTTCTTGGATTGATGATGGTTTTTCCTAGCCTTGCCATTTCTTGAATAACCATGGTGTTGTGGGTTTCTTTCATTTTTTTTCTAGTTGGTTATTATTTCCTACAAGCCTTGGTTGGATAAAAACTTTGAAGCCCCATAACAACTTAGGTTGAGTTAGGAGTCTTGGAATCCTTGGTTGGAAAAACACTTTGGAAGACCTTGGTGGGTTGAGTTACTAGTCCTAGAAGCCCTGATTGGACAAATGCTTTGGAAGCCAAGATACAGTTATGGGTTGAGTCACATGTCATAGAAGCCCTGGTTGGAACAAATCATCTAGAGCCCTTGACATCTTGGGTAGAGATCAATCTAGTGATTGTTAATGATGTTTGACATAACGTGGAATCAGTGGTTGAGGGTTGAGGTTGTTTTCCCTATGTAAGACCTAATTTGGTTTTGGTTGGTTTACTCCATGAGATCCCACATTCATGCTTGAAATATTGCATGGGGGTGATTGGCTGAAGAAATATTTGTCTCATCCCAGCCCATAGTTGGGTTGTACATGGAAATCCCTGACTTGGTTGGCATTTTCATATATTAATGTGAGCTATTTTCTATTGTGATCTATGAGAATATGTATTGAACAAGATGGTGATATTATGGTTGGCTGGTCATGGTTTATATGTTTGTTATTTGATGGTTGCTATGTTGGTTATTTGTTGGCTATATAATTTACATTGCCAGTGGCTCTTGACATGTCTGATGAATGCATCAACTAATAGATGATAATTCAGATAATGTGACAATGCATCAATGCTTCTTAACGATTCTTAGATAAGTATGAGACCCTTATGCTCATATTTGTCATTATGACCTACAGAATGCACATTTATGACATGTTTGACGAAATTCCCGTCATGGCTACTAGGGGTCCAATCATGCCTTTTTACAATTATCTACATTGGTATCATTTTTTTGTTGCTTCTTTTCATTTCTAGAAGTTTCATGAAGTTTTGCGCAGTGACCTGAGTCGTAGCCCTGAAAAAGTGGCACAGAATCTGGGGTCATTGGCACTAAAATAGCTGAAAAGTCCCCATTTATTTGCATGCCCCTACTATGACAGTGACTAGAGGGACCTAGTTGGATGCATGCCCATATCATGGGAGTGACTGAGGCTCTAGGGTAGTAAAATGTTAAGTTGTATTAGGGGTTGAACAACTGGGAAGGTTGGTTGGCTCTTGGAGGTTTCGTGACATCAGTAGAAGGTTAGATTGATTGTGCTGTGTTAGTTCTACTTCATTAATTGTACATGGGGAGATGAATTGAATCATAGTATCCTCTTGTCACATGTTTACCTGAATGGATCGGTTAACTTAGGTAAATGTGGGAGGATGGTGTTAGAGAGGGGTATTAAAGCACGGTTCTGTTCTCCTTGGATGAATGCATTGTCATGTGTACATGTTGGTTGCATATGTCTCTTTATGCTTGGGGTCTATGTGCTTGTTGTGTATGCATGGTAGTGGTCATTGTTACAGGTGCATTGACATGTAAGAGTTGATGATGTTGTTGTTAGGATGTGTTTTTCATGAATACATGTTGGTTGTATATGCATTTGTTATGTATGTTAATGTCTATATGTTGTTATGCATGCATTGTCATGGTTATAAGTATGCTGGTACATTAGGTCAAACATACATTGTGAGGTCATTTTATGTAGTTTGTTTCATCATGATGTTGTTGGATGTTATGATGCTAATGTGTTGGTTAATATAGAGTAGGAGATATAGATCATTAAAGTGAGGTTGTAGCACTAGACCTCGGGGTAAGATGAGATCATCATACAAGTTTGTATGGTGGGTATGCTTGGTTAATGGTTGTTATAAATAGTACGGTCATGTACATGTCTGTTAGTCTATGGTTGTTGTGGTTACATGTATGATATATGTGAGTTTATCAGTGTGATCATATGTGCATGCATCAGTTAGTTATGAAGGATAGTAACTTCTTTTTATATGTGTTGTGATCATATGCATGATGGTTATGGTCATTTCAACTAAGATATTGATGTTATATGTATCATTATAATTTGGATTGGCATATGGAGATGGTTAGGTCTATGACAACTAGGTATGATTTGACTTATTTTTGATATTTTGTTGGACTAATCTAGAGTGATTGTCCATATGTGATTGTTATGCATGAATGATGATTGTTTATGAGCTTATCATTTAAGGATGTTAGCTAGTAACTATTATGGATAACATGACCTTACTTATGTTTGAGTTGATATGTTGTGAAGTTATATCATGCTAGTCTAGATTGGTTGTGAAGACATGATAGCTTCCCCAGAGATCTATTAAGGTATGAGATTGATTATGTCATCTACTTGGTTCTTAAATGTTCATTATCTCATCTGTTTTGTGTTTGAGTGTTTGGTGTCTATTTTTTCCTCTATTTGTTTTTTGAATGTTTGATTAATTGCATGATATAATTATGTGTCTATAAGATTCCATGAAGAAATGATCATTGTTTTAAGATGCTTGTGCTAACATGTATGTGTTGAGACAACTGATATGTACTTGAGTGTAAGTAGGTGGTATTTGTAGCATTATGCATTATTTTTTATGAACGTGAGTTGATTGTTGATTATGACATTTTTGTTAGAATTGATAAAGGTTGATTTAAAATTAATATATACATTGTGTTGATATTCAGAACTTGTAATTGACATGTATGAGCAATTCCAGGGAAACATGCTTGGTATTAGCCTAAAAGGTTAATAGTTGACATGTTCATATAACTAACAGTTAGGTGATGTGATAGTCCATGCTAAGACTCAATTGTAACCAAGAAAAAAGTTAAAAGAAAGGAATTGGGTGAGAATTCCTTTGACTATGTTGGAAACTTTAACTCCAAACAAATGAACGCTTTGAATACAGGAAGTTTTCTTAACCCTAATCTTAGTTGAAATTATGTGGATATGTGTTATATTCATGGGCATGTATTTGACAGGTATAACAGTTGGTGTCTAGTTATAACTAGATCTATCAAGGGAATTGGAGTCCCTTGAGAGATGGCATGGATGTGTTCAGCTACAAGAAGAGGTGATTGACACAACAAAATAAGGTAACTAGTGTATTGTTATGTTTATTTATGCATTGAAATTTACGTGTTTATGGCAGTATGATGTAGGGATTACATGGAAAAAGGGACTGCCATGAAGTCTTGAAGAAGGCTTAGGTTGAGCTTTCCCTTAGAGGCTTTGGGAACCATAAGGATTGAGTCATGGTGTTTATTGCTAGTCTTTTCTTTTCATCTTTTGTGATTTGTTGTACTTGATTGCAGCTTTTTTGACATCTAGTGTATGGCCATACCACTTTGTTTGTGGTGTCATATTGTAATTGAATTTTCATGGCTTTCTTATTAATTGTTCTTTCTCTTATATTTTATGTTTTGGGCTCTTGTTAAATGGTTGGAAAGAGGAAATTTAATGGAGCTCACGAAGAGTTGAATGTAGTATAGCATGTAATTTATGACTCGAATGAAGCTCAGTGCATGAGTAAACGGTAGTCGAAACAAGAGTATAACAACTAGTTGGATTGGTGCGAAATCATTCACGAGAAAGGTAATCAAGAAAGGTAAGGTAAATGGATTTGAAGCATCAGATGCCTCAAATCCATTTACCTTACCTTTCTTGATTACAATCAGATGCCTTGACTATGCTGGGAAGTAGTGTTCTCAATGTTGTGCATTGAGTGCATGCATAAAGGGAGTTCTCTTAACCTAGACCTTATGGTATATGATAAGTATGTTATCACTATGATTATGTTTATGTTTATGTATGCATATATGTATGTATGTTGTTGTTTGACAAGGTCATCAAGGACCATTTTTATAGAGGAATGATTTCTTATGCCAGTGAATGGCATAAAGAGGTTCCTGGTTTTATGACGAATCAAGTGGGAGGAGTCGACCTCACAAATCTACAAGGTTATTGTCATGTGGATATGAATTGATATTATATGCTTGTACTATGCCTATGTTTATGTTACAAATAGGTAATGTTGAGGGATACGTCAACGGAATAAAAGAAGTATGATCTATGACATGCTGGGGCAAGCATAGATGGTGGAAAGACACTAGACACAAGGTTGTCTGGTAGGAAAGGTGTGGTCTTAGGATGTGCGGTACTAGTATTATGTACATGTAGCATATGCAGTATTGTGTAGATATGATGTTGTGCGAAAATTGTATATATGGTGTTGTGTGTGTGTTGCATATGCAGTGTGAGGTACAGATGGTGTTATGTACATGTTGGATATGTGGTGCTACATACCTATCGTACTATGTGCATATTGAATATGCAGTGTTGTGTACATATAGTGCTACACACATGTTGTATATGCGGTGCTATGTAGATATGGTGTCGTGTGCATGTTGTACATGTGGTGTTATGTACATATGGTGTTGTGTGCATGATTACACAAGTGTTGTTATGTGCATGTGGTGTTGTGTACATGTTGTACATGTGGTGCTATGTGTAGGTGTGCTAACTGCAGGTGGTGTTATGTACATGTCATGCATGTCGTGTTGTGCACATGACCTATGTGTGGTATTGTGTACATGTGGTTTTGTGTACACATTGTGCAATTGGTGTTGTACACATATGGCGTTGTGTACACATTGTGCAGGTGGTGTCATATACATGTGATGTGTGTACACATTGTGCAGGTGGTGTTATGTACAAGTGGTACTATGTACATGTGGTACATGTAGTACTTGTGTATATGTAGTATTTTGTACATGTCGTACATGCTACATTGTGGACATGTGGTAATATGTACGTGTATTGTGTAGTTGTGGCATCGTGATATGTGTATTTGTTGTTTTGTACTATGTGTATTTTGTTGTACATTGTATGTAGAAGTATGTATTGTGTTGTGTTGTACACTAGGTGTAGGTGAATGTGTCATGATGTATATCAGGTGTAGGTATATGCATTGTGTGGTGTCGTACACTATGTGTTGATGTATGTGTTGTGATGTACATTGTGTATGTGTACATGGTTGAAGAGAAGGTATTGGTATCTTCTAGGTCTGTAAATTGATTTGGTGTGTGTACGAAAAGGAAAGAGGATAAATGTAGAAGCTATGTATCGATTAAAGGATAAGTATTAGTATTTTTATTTCATTTTTAATTATGCATGTGATTTATGATTCTAGTTTATGATGGCTAGATGTGATCTATGATTTTGATTTATGATGGTTGATATTTTAGCTAACTAGATGTGATATGTTTAATACACGATGATTTGATAAAATAACTAGTTTGACTTGTTGTGACAGGAAGTAAACAAGATTAAAAGTGTACCTTACTCAAGCTACCAATGAGGTATAATGTGAATTTATTTCAATTTATTTTGAATCTAATGGCAATTGTGTGCTTGGAATAGAAAAGCATCCAATGCCTAGTTTAGGATGGTTGAAATTGACTGCAAGAATTAGAAATAGTAGTGAAAGGATTTGGACATGTAGTAGTATGCTGGTAAAGTGCTTTAGGAGCAAGCCCATTGTGGGATACTAGTATCCAATACTGTCCATTGATTTCCATGAGCATGCTATGACTAGTGTGATGGTTTTGTGGCAAGCATATGCCTTAGTTTTTTGACCTTCCGATGCAAAGAAACCTTTCCAAGGGAGGGTTCACCTAAGGGACTTTGTAGCAAAGAAGGGGATGCCCGCAGAACTTGGAAGGTTTGTGACTACACGGAAGTGGGTGGCTAAATTTCCCGACAGACTATGTAGTAGAGGAGGGAAGATCGGCGATGGATTTATTTTGGTCATTAGCATTGCCAGATAGAATGAGATGCACATTGGGAGTGTGCCCTAGAACAATGATGAAATAAATATTTACAGAGAGGACAATTAGCACTGGATTGTAGCACTAGACATTGCATGAAATTTTGATTTTTGCAGTGGATTCTTGGATTCTTGGGAAGGAGGTGAATACTGGTATTACTTCGATGGTGGAGGTGTGAGCCTCAGGATTCCCTTTTTGTAGATGCAGGCATCGTAACCTTTTATTTTTTGGTTGAGAAAATGTCCATATGTGTATATTATTATAAATACTATATCGATCTAGATTTATAAAGATCCATAGACAATATTATTATTTTCTAGTTGAAACAGATGTGTATAACAGTATATGTGGTTGTCATTGTATGTATTGAAACGAGATGTGTTATAAATCTCCATGGGCACTATCTTTGGTTGTCAACAATCTTGTTGGTTGTACATGTCATTGAACACTGACGATGGTGTTCCCCCAAGGGGCAAGGTTCTGTAATAGCCCTATTCAAAAAACCATGGGACACATATTCCAAGCCGAATGTTGGGAAGAACATAGTGATGTGAATCACCGGTGATCAATTAATGGCTATGGGAATTGGCAAAGGCAAGAGGTGTTATTTGACATTTATTTATGAAAATAATGGAAAATAGGAGAAAAGGAAGGTGAAATTTTAGAGGTTGCATGTGAGGAGGAAAATGAAGGAAAATAATGGAAATTGAAGAAGAAAGAGGCCTCATTGATAAAAAGGCTTCCGAGCATCAATTCATAGCCTTTGTCTTTTTTTGGATTTAGCTGGGAGCTCTCTCTCTCTTCGACTCCCTCTCATACTCTTGGACACTTAGAGTTTTCTTGGAGCACTTTTGGCATAGTGTGGCATACATGGGATTTAGACCATGAAGGCAAAGGAAAATAAAGAGAGTGCAAGAGCACATCAAGATCAACAAATATAGCTTGATTTCATTATAAATATCAAGTTGCATTTATGGTTTCCTTGCTATTTTTGGCATGCATGGCACATGCATGCAGTTTCTTGGTTATGATATTTCACTGAAATGGAGGATTTCCTAGATTGATGGTCATTTCCTAGCTTTTCAATTTCCTAATAGCCATGGTGTTTTGGGTTTCTTTCCTTTTTTACTACTAGGTTCTCATGTTTCTTATTTCTGTGGGTTTAGTTATTAGTTCTTGGAATCCTTGGTTAGACAAATTCTCTGGAAGCCCTGTAACAACTTGGGCTGAGTTATTAGTCCTGGAAGCCTTGGTTGGAAAAATTCTTTGGAAGCCCTTGTTGGGTTGAGAACTAGACCTGGAAACCCTGGTTGGATAAACACTCTAGAATATCGACAATAGTTGTGGGTTAATTTATTATCCCTGGAAGCCCTGGTTGGAACGAATGCTCTAGAGACCTCGATAGATTGAATAGAGAATAATCTAGTGATAGTAAGTGATGTCCAACTGTGAGCTGAATCATTTGTTGAGGATTGAGGTTATTTGGCATCTAAAAGCCCTTGTTTGGTTCTGGTTGGTTTATTCCATGAGATCCCAAATTCATGCTTCAAATATGGCACACGGGTGACTGGATGAAGAAATATTTGGCTCATCCTAGTCTATGGTGAAGTGGTGACTTGATGTGCATAGAACCTAAATTAGTTCATGATTGAGCTACTTCATTCACATTAATTTTCCATTGAGCATCCTTTTAGATATCTACATAAGATTATCGATTCTTGATCTAAGATATTCTTTATATGATATGTGGCAACGTGGGTTTTATTGATATTTGAGATTATTCTTGATGAAAACATTTCGATGCTACTTTAATATAATATCTTCCATGATATCTTGGATGAGAGGTCCATAGAATGATTGAGGCTAAGTGTGATCTTGCTAGCATGGCTAGCTGAGAGGCAGGATGAGAAGCTCCTTAGAGAGTTGTTTGATCATGATCTAGATATGACATGGATATATTGTGATGACAAAAGTGGTATCTGATTGACATAAAATCCCATATATATAGTTAGGACCGAGATACTTTCATATATCAAGTCAATGCAATTGTTATGTTGAAAAGTGTAACTAGGTTTGGTCTTCATAATGACATGAAATTGTGATTTTATGTAATGAGATGCAAAGAATAAAAATAACTTATTCTATTGCTTTCCTCATGGGTTTCATGAGCAAGACATTTTATTTTTGAGTCAAGACTCCCATCGAGAGTCTTTAGGAATTATTTTTCATCCAGTCATAAAAGGATAGAGCCATTGTCATGTAATGAAGTCATGTTACACTTTGTAAGAGGTCAAAATTGTCAATGTAAAGTATCCTCCGAGACCTTGTCATGTATCCTCTTCAAGTTGACCTACAACGATGGAAAAACTTGGTAGAAGAAGTTGACCTAACAACTTGTGATCATTTCATCCTGAAGGACATGAGGAAAGGTGTATATATAGCCACACTTGGCCTCACTTAGATGCAAGCAACTCGACAACCTATTCGATCAAGAAGAACTGAGAAGGAGGGCCCAACAACAGAAGTTTGAAATAGTGAAAGGAGGTTTCTTCTGGCTATAGTGAAAGAGGTTTCTTCTGGGTATAGTGATCGAGAATTTCTTCTGGTGTTATTGAGGGAGAGTTACTTCTGGGGATTGCAAAGGAAGGATTATTCTAGAGTCAGTGAAGAAAGGGTTATTTTGGAATAATTGTTCTCAGTAACCAAGATAGAGATCAAGACTAGAGACAAAGATTATCTAGATGAATTAAGTAATATCATATAGACAAAGATTCTCTAGGAGAGGATGAGAAGAAGCAGTGTGAAGGATAGAGACAGAGTTTCTCAAGAAGGAGTTGAGGAGAGCAGTTCAAGATGAAGAATAAATTCGAGAAAGGTAAGAGGCAGAGAATCAAGGTTAGTGAAAACGTTATTGGGAGGATACTAGAGTCAAGGGTCTTTGTCATAGTCCTGGTACTCATCAATTGAAGATCCAGAAGAAGAATTTTGATCAGGTTTTCCTCTCAAGAGGTGATAGGTTTTTGTCTTTGCTGACAAGCTTATATGCTGTCTCACTTGACTTTTATTGTGTATATTGGTAATTGTTTTAATGAAAATAACACAATAATAACATAACACATAAAATACTATAAGCTAAGAAGAAAAGTATATCACAAGCAATTATCAAGTAGAGGAATCTTTTCACTATTCTTGCCCTAGATTTCTCAACATGGAATCAGAGCTAAGGTGTTGAAGTCAAGAAGGGGCATTCAAGCAAGTAGACACACCAGAATCAAGTTTCAAGGAAGGAATCTAAGCATTTCTAAGGTTATAAAAGGTAAAGATCAGTATCTACATTATAGAATAAAACCCTATATCGAAGAAGCATTTTGCAATAGTAAAAGTTTGGGATCATTTAGTCATCATCAAAAGACCACAAAGACCCTCATCAAGTTATCTACAAAGAAAGGTAGTTTGAAGGACTTTAAAGACGAAGATCACATAAACTTGGAGTGATTCGAAATCCTAGAAGCATTTCTGATATGCACTACTAAGGTAGGTGAAGTATTCTGAAGACAAAGAAGGCTAGAAGGCATTACCATCATCTTCAAAAGCTACAAAGAAAGTTCCCTCTCATAAAACCTAGAATCCTCTTCTTGTCCTTGAAGAAGATCATCCGAGGACGTAGAAACAATCATAATCAACAAAGAAAGCTAGATCTAATGATGTTGACATCATAAAAGGAGAAATCTCCTTTACTGAATAAATTCTTTTTCATTTGGAAGAAGGTCGTCCAAAAGGGAGCACTAATACTTCTTCTTCAACGATCGTCAAAGTGATCAAGTTGAAGATTTCATCTTCACTTTTCAAGTAAGTATCTTTCATTCTCTAATAAATTTTCTAAAATGACTTCGTGCATCCAAGGAGATATATAAGCTAGTTGGGTCATCAAAAATTTTTGCATGGAAAATGAGGATAGTCATAGTCCTTAAAGAATGTCAAGTCATTGAACATATTAATGGAAAGGTCTCCTATGAATACATGGAAAGGGATCAAAGGGCTCAAGGGCTTCTTAGTAAACAATTCAAAGATCCTCATCCATATATAGCAATATTGGAGACATGGAATAAATGTGTATGATAACCTTGTCAAGACATTCTCTGCAGATGTGATAAAGAAGGCCATGTGACTTAGATCTATTCTACAAAAATATAAAGGTATCAAAGAATGAACGGATATGTTCACAAGATCTCAACTGCAAGATCTGGGATAGATGATAAGAAGATAACCATCATTATTCTAAATGCACTAACTGATAAACTAGGTAACAAATGTCCATGGGGATAAGAAAGTTACCTCATTCTACAACTTATGGTTTGCATGCAAGATAAAATAAGACAAGTTGAGTGAAAAAGTGTTGAAATTTAAAGGACTCAAACATTTGCAAGAAGGAAAGGGAAATTTGGAAAATTTGGTCATCTGAAAAGAAAGAATAGCGTAGCTCAGATTTAATGCTATCGATATAAAAGTTTTGAACATTACAGGAAAGGTTGTCCTAAAGGGACAATACCAGAAAAAAAAAAAAAAAAAGATAAAAATCCCATATCATCGAAGAAGTGGAGAAGTTGAAGAGAACAAGTCCAAGAAAAGAGGAAGTGAGAGATCTCTACTGAGATAATATCCCTCACAAAAGGTCTTGACATAGATTCTAAATTTTATGTTATAGGATATGGCTATAATAAATAATAAATATGCATTGTGACATCATGGAAGAATTAGAAACAAGAACTCATGACATCGCCATAGGGAACATGAAGAATGTATAGAAAAAATCCATCCCAATGAAATATGAAGGATATAGATCTTGGGAACCTCATTGCAAACTTAAGGAAAGGAAGAAATCATCTAGGACAACGCTCATCATACATCAATTCAAAAAGAAAACGTCTACCAGATAGGGATATACAATATCCTCAAGATTCTTTGATGGAATCATCATTGGAGGGTTCGTTGATCTAGAGAGGAAGAAAGTGTTTTATAAGGAACTCTAACTTATGGATTCCATGGGATGATGGTATGATGAAATAAGAGATAAATCAGATCAAGGAAGCTACTAAAAGAAGCATAGATGACCTAAACCTAAATGAGGTATGTATGCTTGTATTTAATATTATAATTCCATGATGTATGGTTGCAGGTAACATCGATCATTACTTCTATATTGAGAAGCATGATCAAGGTAGAAGGATCTCCTCCTCTGAAATGATGCAAGAAGGCATAAGTCACACCATATGAAATCAACATAATAAGTTCTCATATGAAATATGAGGTGGTTAACTACAATTAACAAAATATGATTGGAAGCTACTAGGAATGAAGTGTGCAAAGGGAAAGGAAGAGATTGTAAAACATGCCAAAAAGGTTGAAGGCATTCACCATCCGAGATCAATAAGAGTTGACTATAATATCTCCTAGAAAGATAGGAAGACTTTGATAGGAGTTGGAAAAATATGGAGACCCTTGACAATGAATATATTTAAGAGATTGTTCAATCTTCATGCAAGATATTGATACCTACAGGAAGATGTCATGATGAAATACCATCACAAAGGTAATTTTGTTTTAATTGTTCATTTCTTATTTCTGAACTAATAACTAGATGGGCTCATGTAGGACTACAAAAGGGAATATCTGTGGATAAATTCAAGGAAGATCATATAGAAGGATGTAAGATCCTTTTGAAAATATGGCATGGACAAAGAAGCATGACATGAAGGAAAAGCCAGATGGAAAACTAATGGATCACTTTTTGATAAAGGAAATAACAACATGACTGACTCATGAATGGAAGTGATGGATGTTTTGTACACTATGAAGAAGTCCCAAAAGTTGACAACTTCATAACAAAAGAAATTTATGACATCGAAGAAGAAAGGAGTTCTTCAGGCAACTGGTTGACTGAACATCTCCACCTGAGAAGCTGTTGTGGGTCCCCGGTTAAGAGGGAGCCTGAAAATAAGTTTCTTACTTGGATGAAACTTGAAATTCCTAAGCCAAGAGGAAGGTTAGGTACATTCATTTTGTAGGAATGAATACATTCGTTTATTGGAATATGTCCTCCATATATAAGAAGGAGAGATAGACACATCATTTTTGTCTTCACCTAGGAAGACATAGTGGAGTATTGGGTAATTATTTAGCATTTGATACTCCTTAAGGATGATATAGGGCATCCAATAGAAGAGTGATTGTGGAGGACCAATATTACTTGAGGGATGGGGAGCCCAACATAAGAATAGTCGTCATGGAACACACCTCGAATACCTAGGTAAGGGATGTTCCGAGAGAGACAATGATGAGAGTGTCTATAAATCATTGGTCTCACCAGTATTGCGCTTAGATTTTATGGAGCGATGGAGTTGTTAGTGAAGGCCTTGCTATGTGAAAATGTTGGTTGAGATGATGTTATACAAATGAGTTACCAATATGAAATTCTTCAGATTGAGAGTGACCAAGTACCATTATGAATACATCCCTATTTAAGAGGGAGCCTTGAAAAGCATAACTAGGTTCGGTTTTCATAATGAAATGTAACTATGATTTTATGTAATGAGATGTAAATAAAAAAATACAATTATTCTATTGTTTGCTTCATGGCTTTCATGAGAAAAATATTTTATTTTTGAGTCAAGACTCCCATTAAGAGTCTTTACGAATTATTTTTCATCAATTCATAAGAGGATAGAGCCATTGTTATGTAATGAAGTCACATTACACTTTGTAAAAGGTCAAAATTGTCTATGCAAAGTATCCTCCAAGACCTTGTCACTTATCCTCTTCAAGTCTACCTACAAAGATGGAAGAACATGTTAGAAGAAGTTAGCCTAACTACTTGTGATCATGTCGACCTAAAGGACATGAGGAAAGGTTTATATATAACCACACTTGGCGTCACTTAGATGCAAGAAAATCAAGAAGATATTCGATTAAGAAGAAGTATGAAGAAGAGCCCAACATCATAAGTGAAACAATGTATAGCAAAAGGAGGATTCTTCTAGGTATAGCGAAGGAGGTTTCTTTTGGATATGGCGAAGGAGACTTTCTTTTGGGGTTAGCAAAGGAGAGTTACTTATGGGGATTACAAAAGAAGGATTCTTCTGGGCTCATCGAAGAAAGGGTTCTTCTAGAATACTTATTCTGGGTGACCGCTATAGAGATCAAGACTAGAGGCCGTGATTCTCTAGAGGAAGTCAGCAAGATCATAGAGAATGAGATTCTCTAGGAGAAGCAGAGAAGAAGAAGTGTGAAGGATAGAGACCAATTTTCTCTAGAAGGAGCTGAGGAAAGAAGTTTGAGATTGAGAAGAATGTCATGAAAGGGAATAGGTAGAGCATCAAGGTTAGTGACAAGGTTCTTTGGAGGATACTAGACAAGGGTCTTTGTCATTGTATTATTACTCATCAATTGAATATATAGAAGAAGCATTTTGACCATTTTTTCCTCTCAAGAGGTGAGAGGTTTTCGCCCTAGCTCACAAGCCTATATATTGTGTCACTTGTCTTTTATTGTGCATATTGGTAATTGTGTTGATGAAAAGAACACAATAATAACATAATGAAGAAAAGACTATAAGCTAAGAAGAAAAGACATATCACAAGCAATTATCAAGTAGAGAAATCTTTTAACTTCTTTCCCTAGATTTCTCAATATGTTTGAGAGAAGATTAGGCTTTTGATTGACACCTCCTTGAGAGGGAGGATGATTATGGTATCCTTTTGTGATTTATATTATTATTTATTATCTAAAATGATATTTGATTTGATGTCCTATATGAACAGGAAAAGAATGATATTGAGACAAGTAGATACTAGATTTGGGTATAATGAGATCTGCACTAATGGATGACACTGAGCCAACTCTTCCTCCCTATCTGAGCTCCTAGGGTGGGGAATTGAGATAGAGGGCTCTCGGGGTTAACGAAACTCTGGAAAATAGGATATGACCCCTATTTTTTACCCATAGGGTTGGATATGCTTCTCCCCTATCTTCATAGGGTTGGAAAATGTTGCTCCCTTGTTTGGTCTTTGCAAAGTATACCCTTGTTGGCATCATACTCAAAAGCAGAGCTTGTTGGGAATACCACTCCCCATTTGGCCAAGAGGTTGAGAGTGTTCCTTGGGGTATACAACCCAAGTTGATTATGATGCAAGTGCTCTACCACATGACTATTCAAGGTCGTTGATGGAAATATCAGTAGGAAATAGGATGGGTTGAGATAACTCTATGCAGTTTTGGGTTGAAATTGAGCTCCCCAATGTGATTCCAGGGTCGAGATGTTTTGCCCTGGGTTTTTGGATATCCTATTGCTCGATATGGAGTTGTGCATGTATAGCTCTCCCATGAGCTTTTGGGTTGATATTAAGCTCCTCGATGTGGTTCTAGGTTGAGATATGCTCCCTTGATGGTATGATCTTTGATGATGATATAAATCATAGATTCAGCTCCCCGTCGATATCCTTGGTTAGTAGCCCAATGGATAGAGGATGATAAGTTGAGCTCCCCTCTCATGACAAATTCTTCATCTTTTATATTCAATAATGTGTAGCATGTGAGCAGAAACAATCAAGAGATAAACACGAATAAGAAAGGGATAAATCAAGATGTGCATTGATGATTTGTGATGATGAGATACTTCATATGGTCATGACATGATGACTACATGATAGAGATGATCAGTGGTGAAACGTGATGAAACTTGAATGACATATTGATCGATGAACAAATATCAACAACTGGAATTTCTCCCTAGTTGAGAGGGAGTGTTAAAATTATGCAACTACGGTCACATTCCACCTTTTAAAGATCATATGATGAAGATAATAATTTCAATAGAATCCTCTTTTTGAGAGGACCAAAATCAACATAAATATCACTTCATTTGGAGAAGAAGAAGTTGGTTTTTGAATTTATTTTATCCACTCATGTATATTGGAATAGGTTGGCCCTAAGCACATGTACAATTGGAAAGCTTGACATCAACATGAATTCAACCCTCATGGAAGCCTATAAATAGAAAATACCTCAAGCTCATTTGGACACATCGACCAATCCATATTATACTATCTTCTATTGTCTTGGTTCGCAGAGGTCCGACGAAGGAAGTTTTCTCAGGGGTCAAAAACTACAAAGTTGAAGCTCACACGAATCTACGGTTTTTGTTTCTTGGTCCCTAGCTCATAACTAAGCATTCTTGGCTCCAAACACACACAAAAGTCATTAAGGGTGCGTCTATGAAGTTTTTGATGGTCACACATAAGCCTTAAGGGAGTGTCTAGGGTTTCTGAAGCACATCAGACAATTTGGTCCCTAGACGCACACATAGAGTGGTCAATGGTGCATCGAGGAAGTATTGAAATCTTGGATCTAATCTTGAAGGGAGAGTATAGGGTTTCTAAACTAGATAGAGTAGTTTGGTCCCTAGGCGAATGCACAAAGTGGTCAAGGGTGCATCTAGGAAGTCTCAAACGATCACACATAAGCCTAAAGGGAGTGTCTATGATTTCTGAAGCAGATCAAGTAGTTTGGTTTCGAGATGCACACAACAAGCGGTCAAGGGTGTGACTGGGAAACCTCAGTTGCTCGCATAGTAGCCTGAAGGTTGGGTCTACGGGTTTGAGGCAGATCTGAGTGTACTTATTCCTAGTCGCATGGATACAATTCACTAGGGAGTGCCTGGGACTACCATCGACAGTCCCACAACTCCTACTTTGTGCAATCGAGACTAAAACATGAAATTTTAGTATTCTAAAGACTTCATTCAATGAAAACAATGTTAAGCAGTTGATTGCAGACTATGATAGTACATTATAGTCCTCATAATCAGGGTTTTGAGTATAAGCAAGATTAGGTTCATTTCATGGATGTCATAGTTGTTTTACTGGTTAGTTGCACAGATGAAGATATGGATCATTGTACTCTCTTTTGTTGAATCATTTGATGATGATCTAAGAAGAAGAATAACTTGCAAGTGTTTTCCTGATAGTGGGTTTTTCCTTGGTCTCAAACCAATCTTGGTGTCTCTGTGTGCATGCTCTTCTTCTGTTGTTCCTTTATTTTCTACTGCATTGATGATAGTGATGTTGTTTCATCAACATAGTTGTATATGTTAATGAATAATAATTTAGATCTAAATACCATAATGATGATATGCGATGAACTTAATGTGTTAATGAAGAAATGCAATTTTCTAACCAAAGATTAATATAGCCCTCAGAAAACCTAACAATTACTAAGGAAAAGGTTGGAACTGATAACAATATTCATGGAATAGGGCATCACGGAACCATTATGTGATAGGATATTATCACATACCAACAAATACAACAAATTACATAAATCACAACAATAATACCTAGGATCAAACAAAAGAATATTATGCAACAACTAGATATCAAGACTAAGACCAAAAGAAATCAAGTTTGGTTGGATTGATCATCATCAGTGGCAATAAGAAAATAACAATATAAGGAAATTATATTACTTAGATTCATATTATGTAGCATATCTAACTATGGATCTTTGATGAAAACATTTTTTTGAAAGATAGTACTATGTTATGACAGCAAGGGGTGCATATATGGGCTTAATTATATATGTGGTTGGGTAAATGTATATAGAGATAATTTACTCATTATTAAGGAACATGTGATTTGTACGTATGAATGTATTCAGGTACTTGGTGGAAGTTTTACTATTCTTTGAGGATTTAATATATTATTTTATTTATTTATATTATACTTCTTCTCCATGCTCAAATTTTATTTGTATGGTCTGTGTTGTCATTTATCATGATATATTAAGTATTTGTTTACAAAAACACCTAATTCTTCCCTCAAAGTGTAAAAGTCCTTATATAATCACATACAAACTAAAAAAAGAAAGAGTTATTTACTCCAATTGATAAAGAAATTTTTAGATAAAAATATTCAAAACCACTATACCCAAATTTCTATTATGATAAAAAGATTTTAACAAAAAAAACTCATAATTCATCTAAGATTTTATATATATTCACTATTAGTTATTGTAATGCTTCCAAAATAATAATTATAACTACAAGTGATAATATACACATTAATCATGCTATTTTATAAAAACTAATTATGTAAATATTATAAATAAAACCTAGAAAATAATACATCAAAACTAAAGAAAAAATAAAATCATTGCATTAATAACACCCAATGAACCTTCATTTACGACTTGTCAATTCAATCTTCATGCACCACTAGAGACCTATAAAAGAAATAACATAGAAACTACACATAGTTGAGACCAACTAAAGATTCCAATAAAAATTATCACATCGACAAACCCATAATGCAACCACCATTCATCCCCAAAAATTCATGATAACAATAAACAATATCAAAAATCATAAAACTTGAAATCAAGAGTAGAGTTATTGTTTTGTGAGAAGCAATTCTTATGTACAATGTGAAAAGCAAAACCATCAACTAGCAATGACAAATGATGCAAGGTGTAGTGTGTTGGTGCTGAGAATTAGTTCAAATCTATGTTATGGCAAGTTATCATGGAACGAATGGAACAATAATTATGCACAAGGGGTTCCCAACCCCAATACGTGGATCAATTGTTGCATACAAATGTGACGTAGAACATGCATCTAGTGATTATCAATATAAGTGATGATCCCCAACCATATGCTCCCATTATAACAATTTCGCCGGGACAATTTAAGATAAGTTTAACGTCAAGTGAAGATCAACTAAAAAAGTCAGCACCTTTACATGTAATTCGTCACCATTCTACGTAAAATGTTCTTAGGGTTTCGATAGTCAGTAGCCAATGTATTGTGCTTGTTAAATTTCTAACCATGGTGTCTCTTGCACCGAGAATTGATGCGAGCATTTTCCGAAAGACAACTAGATTAAGATTAATATGATCCCCTCTACAATAGGATGAGGAGATGTTGCGTGTGGATTTTCTGAAATTCCTTTAAAGATACCTAACATTTCAACAAACATTAATGTTACACACGCAACATATAAAAATGGAGGATATACATAAAATTCAAAAAGTAATTGAAATTAAAGAAACCATTTGCAATTTGCAAAGGGTTAATGAAGAGATGAAGAAAATATTATAAAAACATGTTATGAGCTTGTCAATATGTAATATATTAATCAAGCATTATTGAAGGAGGTTTAAAAAACAGAGTAGCAAAGCAAAGTGGTAAAACTGAGTCTCCGAAAGAAGAATTGAAAAAGAGATAGGAAGAAATCAAGACGTTACATAAGTATAATAACAAACTTCTTAGTAATAAGAAAACGAAAATGGTGTTTAGAAGAGTTTGAATTAGAAACTAAAGATCAAAATATCACTGGCAAAAATGAAGAGGATCTCAGAAAAGGGTTGTTGAGGAAGCTTACTAGAAGGTTGAAGAACTTGTAAAGAGTAATGAAATAAAATAAGAAATGTAATATAAAATTGAAGAATGACATGGCAATTTGATATGTAGTGTAGTAGCTTTAAAAAGAGAGAAGACTAGATTTAGTAATATCACCACAACATACTTCAAAATTTTTAACTCGATGTAAAGAATCTAGAAGTCAAATATGATTGTATTATCTCCAAGACCATAGTAATTAAAGACAAAGAAAAAAAAAGACATAGGATGGCATCGTGTTGCAAAAGAAGACATATAAAAAAGGTGTGCAAAATGAATGAAAAACATCACATTTGAAAACATATCAGCACCTCATTACCAACAATGTTTTCAAGAAAGAAGAAGATTGGTATTGACATTATTAAGGAAAAGGCTAGAATAATCAACAATATTCATGGAATAGGGTATCAGAAAACCATTTTGTGGTAGGATGTTATCAATGACCAACAACTACAATAGATTGGAGAAGTCACAACAATAATAGGAAGAAAAAAAAATTGCAACAAATAGATATCTAAGATCAAGACCAAAAGAAATCAAGTTTGGATGGATTGATCATCATTAGTGGAAACAAGAAAATAAGAATATAAAAAAAAATTATTACCTAGATTCTTATTATGTAGCACATCTAATTGTGGATCTTAAATGAAAATATGTTTTGAAAGAGAGTACTATGTTAGGACCCTAGGGGTGCATATATGGGGTTACTTATATATGTAGTGGAGTAGATGTATATGTAATAATGGTTAACCTAATAAAGGAGTCACATGGGAAATGTGTTAATACTATATATATATATATATATATATATATTATATATATATATATATATATATATAAACATTATGAAGGAAACATGATTTGGATGTAAGAATGTATTGGGGTATTTGGTGGAAGTTATCTTATTGTTTGAGGATTTAATATCTAAGAAATAATTACCGATGAAACAGGAACTATTACTTCAAAACATGTAGTCGAGCCCAAAAACCTCCAAAAAAAAATGAAAAAAACACCCCAAAAATGAAAATTGTTTATTCTAGAATGATGTTCTTTTTTTTTTTTTACCGTAAGTTTTCAACATTTTTTTTTAAATTGAAGTAAAAACCATTTTTTTAAATGGATGGAAAAAACACCATTAAAAAAAAATTGTTTATCCTAGAATAACAAAAAAAATCAAGTTACAATTTGACATTTTTTTAGCAATGGAGTTAAAGAAAAAATATCTAGACTTTGAAAAACTGTAAAATTCCAACAATTCTCGGACATGATGTTAAAATAAAATATCATATCTTGAATTATGATAAATCCAACTATTTTCTTCCATGTTGTTAAAGATAAAATATCCTGACTCTAAAAAACCTTGAAATTGTAATTGTTTTCGACCATAACATTAAAGATAAAATATCATGACTTAAATAAACATTAAAATTTTGACAATTTTTCAACCATGTAATTAAAACCAAAGATTATGACTACACAAAAATCTCAAATTATCAAAATATTTCAAGCATGACATTATGAAAAAATTTTAAGACAAAAAACCTTAAAAATGAACACCCAACAACAATTTTTTTTTTTTAAATGCAAATATAGCGATTCTAAAATCTTAGCCTAAGACAACTCAATGCATTGCAACAAAAATTTATAAATCAACCATCAAATTGATACATGGTGTAGGTGAACTCGACCTATTGTAACGAAGCTATAAAGACCAACCATGAAATTGATACATTGTGGGTGCAAATCGATTCATTATAACAAAACTTTTAAAATCAACTATCAAATCGCCCATAATAAGATCGGGTTGGTAGACAAACATCGACACAAACCCTGTAGAAAAAAAAAATGAAAATAAAAACTAAAAAAAATATAAAGAAATAAAAATGAAAAATACAAAAGAAAACAAAAATCGAGATTAAGAAAAAATAATAATAATAATAATAATACAATTTTTTCTTAATATTGATAAAAAGAAAAAGTGATAGAAAAAAAAACCAAAAATAATAAAAAGAAAAACCAATAAAAAAACAAAAAAATAGTAAATAGAAAGCAAATT
>APFE030898583.1:0-23486 GCA_000404065.3 Pinus taeda
CCTCCTCCCACATCTACCCAAGTAACCGGCCAACCGGTGTAAACATGTGACGAGAGGCTACTGTGATTTGACTCAACCTCCTATGTGACCTTAAGGAAATAGAATTGACAGAAACACAACATACAAAACTTCCATATCAACTACAGGACCCCTAGGAAGCCTGCCAAAACTTTAGGTAACTTGCCCCTAGGTCCCTTTGAAGTTTTTGATCACTTGACCTGTTGTCACTCACTGCTTTATCAATCATCAGTTGCTTTAAATTCCAAATATTAGTGAATTTTGATGCCAACTTTTGAGCCACATAATCCATCATAGCTTAATATATCCCTCTCCATTCCATAGTGCTCAGAAAGAGCTTTCGAACGGTATATGGAAGTCCAAAAATGGACTCCTAGATCAGAAGATAGAGCAAATTTGAGTTACCCTTAGAGAGACTGAAAAACAAAGAGAAAAAACCAAAGGACGAAGGCAAATCACAAATTAGAGGACCATGGGTTAATTGCAATCACAAATTGGAGGTTTATGTATAGTAACAGTGAGAAAAGAAATGTGATCAGTGATATCGCCAATATCACAGATCGGTTATTGGCGGGTCCGGGCAAAGAAAATATTGCATATCTGCAGCCGGGGGTCCCGGGCCCAATAGATCCCACATATCAGCCTTGTCAAGTCCCCACATCCCACATATCGGCCTTCCTACAGTCTCGCATCCCGTAGTCTTTCATTATTGGCAATCGATGATGTAAATGGGGCTATCACTTTAAAAGCCCTGCGAATTGTCGATTTTGTGATATAGTGTCACATTGTCGAGGAAGGTTTATTTCATTTAACAAAGGGATTCCATGAAAAATAAAGGTCCATCCACCCCCTTCTCTCTCCTCCACATGGTGGAATACAACAAATCTCACACTCCCGCAATATTGCAATCCAGCAGTCTCACAGTCCTACACACTCCAAAACCTTGCGTTATCACTGGTTTTTGATATAATGTTAAATCGATGGGGATCGTCGAAAAAGGCTTAACAAAGGAAATGCATGGAAAAAAAGGGACTGGGTGAGCATTTTCTCTCTCCTCTAGGGGACCACATGGCGACATATGATTGCTCCTCATAGCTGACATGGCAGCTAATGTCATCAATGATGTGGCAGTATGGAGGACACATGGCAGTGCGAATGCTGACGTGGAAGTATGGGTGGGCATGTGTCACTTAGTTTCAACATTTGCAGGGGTGCTATGAGGCCATTTCTGGGTCACACATGTCACCACTCACAAGGTGACATGTGATAGTGATGATGTCACCCTAGGGATTAGCAATCGGCAATCGCACAAAGTGAAAATTTATTTCCTCTATGATATCCTCCCTGACTGCGATTGCGATAAGGAAAAGGCCCTTTGATGCGATAATTTATTGAGGTGTATTATATAAGGGTTTCATGTTTAGGATATCGACCAATGCAGTATAAAGAGTTAATGAAGGCTCCTGGAATTATAAAGGAAAAAGGCCCCCAGACAGGTTTGCATAGGCCTTAGTGCCTAAGGGCTAAGCGCTCGATCAAGCCGTTGATCACACAAAGGAAGAAGTACAAAGGGGTTGAATGCGTGAGGGGCTAAGGGACAAATCAGAAAGTAGTCAGAACTCACCTATTTCGTGTGTTTCCACAATAAAAGTTTCACCTGAAAGACTACTCTACTACATGGTAATACATATCCCTAGGCAAATCAGGGTGCCAATTGCATTCAACATGAGGTTTAAGGCTGAAATGACATAGCTAGCCCCTAAAGAAGCTTTAGCAGTAAATCATGGGGGATGGAACATTCAATATAGGTATGGTCGTATTCAAGGAAGGATATTTCTGCAATATGCCTCCAGAGTCAGTGCTGAAAGCATTTAAAGTAGAATAGACAGTGAACCACTTCAACAACAGAGAAATGCATCACAGCAGGGATGTGGCTCGACTAGAGGCCTCCACAAGAAACATAAAGGGGAACCTTCTCCTTCCTCTTTCCAAATTCCTTCTCTATTCATTAATTTATGTACGATTCCAAGAAATGCAGGAAATACCTATTATAATCACAGTTTGGACAACAGAGCTTCACCTTAGCCGAGACAGCCTGCTAGTCTGACAGCTGAGACTCGGCTCGGGGATATTTTGTATTAAATCATGTTTGATAAACGCTCCCCCTCCTCTTATAAATAGGGGTAAGAAACACTGTAATGAGAGAGGGGTTGGTTGGGTGGGCAGCGTGGCTGGTTCCAGAATTTCTCACCCACTGGGTCTAAATTTTGAGATACCACTTTGGTTCTATTTTTTGTTTCATGGGGGACTTAACCAATGTTGTGCTGACTGTATGGATTGGTTATTTGGACCCTTAAGACTAATGAAACTCCCTATTGATTCCAAGCATGATATATGTGCAACATGTTCCCCTCGGTAATCTCACTTCATTTGTGTCTTTCCTTCCCTGAAATAGTAATAATGAAGCTATTGGTTTCTTGTTGATTCATGGATTTATCTAGGCTGCTCAATAAGAGAATAATACCTGTGCATATCTCATATTTATTTGTGTTATTCACTAGCACTCAATACTTGTGGAAACTACAGATTCACTTATGTATTTGATTAGCCTATAATACCTGTGGTAGCTCAGATTTACTTTGGTTGTTAAGCAAAGAATGATACCCATGTATATTTAGCCTTAACCCTTAATCAACACTACTCTATTTCTACCATTTCACCTCCTTCCTCTTCTGTATTTCTTTTGGGACATTATCGCTAAGGATTCTACTTGTTTACAGCCCTATGCATATATTCCCCCCCTCCTTCTCCTCCTTTACACCACTACTCCAACTTCAGTTTTAAGTTGTCTCATTGTTGGGTGTCGTCCACCAGGAGAAGATATTTCTCTTTGAAGATCACCTTGATATAACCCCTCATTTGGATCCATGTATTGGCTTGAGTCTACCTTAATGAAGGCCTATTGAACCAAGGCACTCCTATTACCTTTTTGCATGACAATTGGAGTGTTGAAACCCCCTCACATATAATCTCTTAAGCACTCCTCTATTTAACATGTTCTGGGCACTCGTCTACAATCAACATAGAGGCTATCTCCAGGAAGATTTCTCTCTCTTCCGAAGCACTTGTGCCACAGGGTGCTAGAAAAGGCGACAACATGACCTCTGAAATCTCTCATGCTATGGGCACGCCAACTTCCAGGGACCTCTGGATGCTCTCACATACCTGCAAGCCAACGTCCATGGACCATTTTGTCTAGTTCTATTCCAGCGACTTGGGGATTTGAGCCACTTTTTCAGGCCCAGAGCCTAGGTCACTGTCCGGAATGGAATTTCATCTTCAAAGAAGTGAAATAACAGGGAAACAATGATGCAAAAGAAATTAGTTAAATAATCCCTTAACTAGACCCCTATTATCCATGACAGGCATTTCGTCAAACATATCACAAACATGTAATCTACAAGTGTAAACAACATATTTAAACATAGGGATCTCATACTTATCTGAGAATCACTAAGAACCATTTTTCCCTCATGTCATATCATCTATTAGTTCATAGATACATTTTCCATTCATTTACAAGTAAAACATGATGAGAGCCCTACATAGTTGTTGTCATAAAACCTACACATAGCCAACATAGTAACAACAAAAATACCATAAATACGTCAACAACAAAATTCTCATATAAACCAGAACATTTTCACATAAAAACCAAAGGGATGAATTTCACATTAATTAATATAAAAACCAACAAGGGATGGGACTACCATGTTCCACCCAACCATAGATTGGTTGAGCTAAATCTCTCTTCAACCAATCACTCCCATGCCATATTCCAAGAATGTGGGACTCATAACCAACCGAAAATAACCAAACAAACATGGAAGCTACTGGAGTTCTCCACCTGCACCATGAAGAATTTGAGTGCCTCCTAGTCTCTCAAGCTTTACTGTAATCCATAGTCTGATCCAAGGATCACTAGGCCCTACACCCAGACCCACTCTCCAGGATTTATTGTACATCCCATCTCAGAACTACTAGGCCCAACGGAGAGAAATCCACCTCTCATATTTACCGTATATCCAACCATTCACCAGTAAGGATTCCTAGGCCAACCGAGGCACACAATCTTGGCTTTACCGCAACCCATAGTCTGGCTCAGGGGTTACTAGGCCAGTGGCTTTACCATGATCCACAGTCTGGTTCAAGGACCACTAGGTCATGTGTTTTTCATTTCGGAGATCCACCTCACTCAGCTTCGAATCCATTTGAAAATCCATCTTAACCAAAGTATGAGAACCCATCTCATCAAGGTTATCAAGAAATGGGAAGGCTAGGCTGAAAACACTGTCACACTTGGCAAAACTCATGTCATAAGAAAAAAAGAACCACATGTAAAACCATGCATCACAAACCTAGCAAGTAAATCACACATGCAAATCAATACCTACAAATAATCATGTTGTAGTTTCTTGATGCTTCTTTCCCGTGCTTGATCTTTGCTTCCCCTTGCCTTAATTTCCTTTCTTGATGCAATTTCCCAGTGCTCCAAGAAAACTCTAAGTGTCCAAGAGTGAGAGAGAGACAAAGAGAATAATGAGAGAGCTCCAAAACTAAACTGACAAAGCTTCCTAACTGATCCTCAGAAGCCTTTTTATTAATGAGGCCTTTATTTTATTCATTTTCCATTATTTTCCTTCAATTTCCTCCTCACATGCAACCTATGACCTTTCACCTCCCTTTTCTCCTAATTTCCATTATTTTCATAAATAAATGTGCCAAAAAATCCCAATTTTCCTTTCCAAGGCTTTAGCCATTGCCTTTGCCAATTTCCTTATCCATAATAAACCAAATGAACACCCCATAGGATGTCTTTCACAACATTCAACTTGGAATAAGTGTCTCATCAACCGTGGTTATTATTTTTATCTTTTATTACATGGGATTTTCACCAAGGCTATTACAAAATTTGCCCCCTTGGGGGACACCATCCTCGGTGTTCAATCACACATATACCTCAACAAAAATTTCTAGAAATAAGACATATTGCTCATGGAGATTTATAACATAGCTCGATGTAGTATTTACAATGATCACCTTATTGAATTCCAACTCACATGACAACATAACAACATGATATCGTAATAACATGACAACATGACACCTATACCGCTTATTGAGGCTTTACAACAGAGCTCATGGTAGTTTTTACATCCATATACATATGTACATATACCAAAACATCATCGAACATATACCAATACATATATCATAACAACATACCAAAACACCATGCCAAGACTGCTTTGCCTCAACCGGAAAACAAGGAAGGATGCATAGCATTCATCTGATCTGCCATCTTCAATTTAGCTTCATCGGGCTCAAAGTGCTTCCATTTCACTTTAACTTGATTGATTTCTCGGTTCTGAAGCATGAACACCTTTCTCTACAATATACAATCATGCTCCAGCTGGAATTCTCCATCTGGTTCCACCTGCAATACAGACCAGTCAATCACATCATCAACATCTTCAACATACTTCTTAAGAAATGACACATGGAAAACATCATGGAATTTCACTGTAGGAGGCAATGAAATTCTATAGGCTACTAGCTTAATCCTCTCAATAATGTTGAAGGGTCCACAAAACCATGGGGCCAGCTTGCTACATGATCCAATCAAAAGGGAGATCTTCTTTGATTTGATGTGCAAGTACACCTGTTCCCCAACCTGGAACTCCTTGAACAACCTATTTCGATCTACCTAGCTCTTCTACCTATCCTATGTTTCCTTTAGATTATTCTTGATAGCCTACATTTCTTGTTCTATGTCTGCCAACATGTCTGGTTCAATCAACACCCTATTAACTGGATCACTCTAACTGAAAGGAGTATTGCAACTCTGCCCATACAATGCCTTCAAAGGACTCATAATCAATGAATCCTGATAACCATTTTTGTATGCAAACTCAACCAAGGGAAGATACTCCTCCCACTTCCACTGGTGATGCATCACATACATTCTCAACATGTCCTCCAATATCCTATTGACCCTCTTTGTCTATCCCTCAATCTGCGGATGATAAGTTTTACTGAAGGCCAACTCTATGCCCAATCCTGCAAACAACTCCTTTCAAAACGTGGAAGTGAACTTTTCATCCCTATCTAATACAATATTATTTGGAACACCATGCAATTTGACCGCATATCTGATGAATACCTGTGCTACATCGCTAGCTGAGAATGTAGACTTCACTAGGATGAAGTGTGCAACCTTTGTCAACTTGCCCACAACCACCATGATGGAACCATGTTGCCTCACTATCCTTGACAACCCTATGATGAAGTCCATGGAAATTACCTCCCATTTCCATTCTAGAATCGTAATTGGTTGTAGAAGTCCACCTGTATTTTTACACTATGCCTTCCCACATTGACAATAAAAACACCTAAGCACAAACTCTGCTACATCCCTCTTCAGGTTCGGCCAATAATAATATCTCTTTACTGCTGTCAGTGTTTTCTAATAACCTGGGTGACCCGAATATGGTTTCGCGTGAAACTCCCTCAAGATCACCTTCTTGAGCTCGTTGTTGTCTATAACATATGTCCTATCTCTTAATCCATTGTAAGACAATAATCCACATCTTGTGCACCTGCACCTATACCTATACCTGTACTATCACTTGTACATGTACTGGTACCCTGCTGCAACCTGTGCATAATATCCATATATTTGACATCTTGCTGACCTTCCTGTAAGATCCTATCTTCTAAGTTTGTCCCATAGGAGCTCATAGATGCTAAGTGATTTACCTGTATCCACCTACTAAGAGTGTCTTCCACCCTGTTCTCTTTACCTTTGATATATTTGATCTCAAAATCGAACTCACTGATTTTGGCCAACCATCTAGCCTACTTGGCATTCATATTTGGCTGGTCAAACAAATACCTCTACCCAATATTATCACTCATCAGCTCAAACCTCCTGCCAAGAAGATAGTGCCTCCACATCTTCAATGCATGTATGATCGCTAGTAACTCAAGATCATGCATAAAGCAGTTCTACTCGTGCTCATTCAATTTTCACGACTCATAGCACATTACCTATCCATCCTACATAAGGACCCCACCAAGTCCTCTCTTGCAAGAATCTATGCATACTACAAACTTCATGTCCAGATCTACAATCTTTAACACTTGATCATGTGTCAACAATTGGTTAAGTTGCTCAAAGCTAGCCTCACACTCCTCTGTCCATTCAAATTTTTTATCTTTCCTCTGCAATGATGTGATAGGATAAGCAATATGTGAGAAGTTCCTGATGAACCTCCTATAATAGCATGCCTACCCCATGAAAGATCTCACCTCATCCACACTCTTAGGATCTACCCACTCCATGATGCCTCTTATCTTTTTTGGATCTATTGTAATGCCCTCCTTGGAGACAACATGTCCCAAGTAGTGTACCTTAGTCTGAAAGAAATTGCACTTAATGAGCTTAGCATACAATTGGTCCTCTCTCAACAACCTCAACATTGCTGCTAAATGATTGGCATGCTCTTCCTCATTTTTAGAATATACCAATATATCATCAATGAAAACAATAAATTTTTTATCCAAATAGGGACACAACAGACTATTCATCAAGCACATAAATGTAACTAGAGCATTAGTCAAACCGAATGGAACTGCAACAAACTCATAATGCCCATACCTAGTCCAGAAAGTTGTCTTGTAAATGTCCTCCTCCTTGATTCATACCTGATGGTATCCGGATCTCAAGTAGATCTTAGAGAACACTACTGCTCCCTTTAGCTGGTCAAACAAATCATCAATCCTCGGTAATGGGTACCTATTCTTGATGGTCACTTTGTTCAACTGCCTATAAGCAATGCACAATTTAAGAGTGCGATATTTCTTTTTCACAAACAATACCAGTGCACCCTGTTAACACTCAAGTTGTCCCTTGGCTCCTTAAGGGATATGACCGAGGTAACCACAAACCAATCTTTGGACTGCAGGTCATAGCCTACCTGCAATCAGAGATGGCTCTCTCTTATAATTTAGCTTTGTTTGACGCTGATTTTAGGCTAGTTATGATATTCTTTGGGTTTTGTTTTGATTTTGGTGGGAAGGGTGATGTTTTCAAGCAAAGTTCGGATGCATAGTGTGAGAAGTTCGAACCATTGGGCATGGAGTCATGGATTAGGGCTTACTGTTGCGTTTTCTTGGTCACAAGAGGGATACAGAGCAAGATAGCTACACATAAAACGATATCAATTGCTGAAAAAGATGGAATGAAGGCCAGAGATGAAAGGCAACTAAGAATCTTTCATCAGCTAAGAGAGAATGGAGGTGAATGAATGTTTGTCTAGGAGCAGTCAAGAATTCCTAAATAACAGTCATATGTGAAAGAAACAGTGTAAACATGATCATTTAAGTATGAATATTCATAACTATTCCTGAGGAAAACATGTAGAAATAACAGAAATTGAGCAAAGAGTGCTGCTAAGAAAATTCTAAACTATTCTTCCTTTCTGCTATTTAGGTGGTGGCACATAGATGATATAACAAACATAAAAACTGAAAACAGAGGTAAGAAACACTTATTGAGCCATGTAGAAGCACAGGAATTCCATAGTCACTCTTCAACCATTAAAAACACAACAGACAGTTTCAACATCCAAGCATTCCAACAGTATTTGATTATAGATGCTCTCAAAGTATACAACGCAAGTCTAAACTCCAGATTATCAACCAACCAACCCCTAAAACAATGAATCAGGGTGGTTTATATAGGGAAAATATCCCAAAAATATCTATTACAGCAGATCTTAGGGAAATGAGTGCTTTAATCTATCTTATCTTGAAGTAAATGCATAAAATATTTATCTAAGTGTTGCGCTGGGGTAGCTGCTTCAAAAATGAGTAGAAATGTGTCCTTTGTTGTTATGCGCTGGCCATTTATCATAACTGCGCATGGTCTCTGCTCCACTGCTCTTGAGTGGCTTTGATGTGCATTAACTGTGATTTGAGAGCCTGAAGTGGCTTCACCGCTTTCTTTGACTTTGATGGAAGCTTTTAATGTTCACCTGCTTTGATATTGTCGATCTGATACTCTTTTCCGCTTCACTGATACTTTTTTAGTTGAATCTAGGCTTTATCTTTCCTCTGATACTCTTTAACACTTGAATCGGGCCACTTTCTCTCCCTTGATATGCTCGAAACTGTCAAATCGCCCCTTTTCTGCCCTTTCAAGGCGAAAATAACTGCTGCAAATGCTTTCTGTGGCCTCTAGAATGTTATCGGCCTTGGCCGATTGAATATGAACATACATGAAGAAATCCTGCAAAATAATGGCGGAGGAATGCAACCTGATAACTGTGCTGGGCCGAGGCTGGCTTCCTGAAGAAATAATGGGCTTTGCAGTGATCCAAAATGACTGAAAATTGCATGATTTCCCTTTGACTGAGCGCGCGCAAGCGCAGCTGTGAAAACAATGAAGAAATGGCCTCCTTTCCTTTTACACAGCAAAAGACCCATTACACGCAAAAATCGCGAAAATTTGGAGCGGGAGCGACACTGTAGATTAGACTCAATCCTGGTCGTTGGATGAGCGGACCCGAATGGGCATCTACCATTAAGTCGCAGTTTCGCAGTCGGGGAAACCCAGGGGGTGGGGCTTTATATATATATGATTGCCGATGCGATATTTTGAGAAATGCGGGTTTTACATTACAACCTTAAGTTTTATAAAAAACTTAAGTTTAAACGACAAAGGGTCGTTAACGATAGAGCGGAGATATGCGGCATATATGAGATATGTGGTATGGAGGGCTCCCGATAACGATATCGCATCGGCAAAAAAAGGGGAAGGGGCATATAACATTGCGAAATGGCATCGACGGAGCATCCATCGAGGAGAACTATAAAGGAGCAACATTACCATTGAGACCTCCGATTGCGATATCGCGTTGGAGGGGGATCCAAATGGATCACAAGAATGTTAAGGCAATCGGCAAGGGTTATTGCGATTGGAAGTAGATCCTTTTGATCGGAGATGGGCTTAGGTGATCGGAAGAAGTGTATATATGCTTTTGAAGAGTATTTGAGGCCTCAGAAGGGGTCCAACATCCTAAAAAGAGGAATTTCATGCCTTGGAAGGAGTCCATTGCATTGGAAGATGATTTTAAAGGGGAAAAATGAGGGTTCTTGCTAAGTTTTAGGCAAACTTAGCAATTCCCAAGTATACTTATGGTTATTTTTCAACTAGAGGGAGGGGATATATACATAGAGGAGCTATTTAGCATATTTTAGTAAGGGGAAGGGAAAATAGATAGGGATTTACATAGTAGAGTTAGAAATTAATATGGATTGTGATAAGAAAGCGCTAAGTTTAGAGATCTTAGGCTTAAAAGGGGAGATAGAACTTTGTAGAGGACATATGAACACTCCTTAAGTAAAGAAAATCTTTACTAAGGGAAATGATATGAAACATGATGGATTTAAGAGATATCAAGCAGATCTTGACCTCTTTGGGGAAGTTAGTGAATGATTTGGTGAAGATGAAGAAGGGGGAGTTAGACATGCCTCGCTTGAGTTGCTCCAAATGGATTTTTGCCTTGCAATTGTGATTTGAATAGATATAACACTTGAAAATACAAAATTGATCACGATCATTGATTCTGCAACCACAAAACTACCTACCCAGCCTACTTACCTAGCATTTTCTCTTCTTTTTGGTTTGGGTGCACTTGAACTAGCAAACCCAGCTTTTCAACTTTTCTTTTGGCTATCCTCCTATCTAAATCTGCCCTTATAGCTTCCAGGGGCTCATATTAAGCTGTTGAGCACCCTTGTTTCTCTACCTAGCTAAGATCTGCCAAGATTAAATAGTTTTGGACAAATATTCATTCTCTATCTTCTAAAACAAGCAATTTAAACCTAGGGAAGCCAAGATTAAGCTGTTTGGCTTTCCCTTAACTGTAAAACTCTTCAAAAATGGTTAGATTCTTCAAAAATGGAACTTCTTGGAAATATGGAACCTTGCAGCATGAAAAGATGACATATTTGGCATGTAAAACAGTCAATCATGAAATATGAAACCTATTGCAATAGGAAGCTAACAGTGGCTCCACTTGGGGATGGTTTTTCAAGATGAAAATTCAAGAACAACAGGTCAAAATGCCTTGATCTTCAATCGTTACTGTAAACTGAAATTTTCCTTCTTCTCAATGCCATTGACTAAATTCTTATAAGCTATATGCAGTATCCTTTTGAGCTGAATTGCAGAAAAATTACAGCTCTGCTTGCCTTTTGGGTGCTTGTAAACATATTGAAATCTGCTTGAGACTTCTTTGGAATTATTTCAAAAAACAGAGATCTGAAATGGAGCTTTCTTTGATATTTCCTTCAAAATTTTCTGCGTTGTTCCCTCTTATCGGCCTGCTATAAAAGTGAAAACAAAGTGCTGAAAATATAAAATATTAATGTACAAATAATATACAGAGTTGCGTTGTATCTAAAAGGGGTCATGATAATGCTTCAACATGCGACCATTAACAGGGCCTTCCTCAGCTGTGCTGCCATCCAAACTCTTCAGAAAATATGTGTTGTTGCCCTGAATAGCAGAAATAATAAAGGGGCCTCTCCAAAGGAAATCGAACTTGCCATGCTTTCCTTTGTCCTCCCTTCTTGAATCCCATCTTAAGACTTTGATGCCCATGAAGAAATATTCAGCCTTTGTTCTTTTGTCAAACATTTTCATGAGCTTCTCTTGTAAAACTTGAGCTCTGTTATGAACTTGCTCTCTTGTTTGCTGCAAATAGATGGTTTGGTTTATCCTCCTTTGGATATCATTGGGTTCAGCCTGAATCTCTTGCAGCAATTTGATAACAGGGATTCCCAAAGAAGAAGGGAAATTATCCTCCATGCCGTAGACTAACTCATATGGGCTCATCCCAATGGATCTCTTGGTTGACAGTCTATCTCCCCAAAGGGCATTAACAAGCTTTTTGTGCCAGTTCTTCTTGTTTTCTTCCAGCACTTTCTTAATGATGTTAATCAGGCTCTTGTTGGATGATTTGGCCAAGCCATTACCTTGAGGGTAATAGGCTGTGGAGTGGCCTAAGGTAATGTGAAATTTATGTCAAAAATTGATCATTTTCTTGGATTTGAAGGCAGCAGCATTATCTGTAATGATCTTTTCACGGCAGCCAAATCTGGACATAATGTTGGTTTCAAGGAATTGGATAATGGTGGAGTCATTGGCTTGCCTACATGGGATGGCTTCAATCCACTTGGTGAAATAGTTTGTGGCTGTTAGAATCCACTTATGCTGGCCTGAGGATGATGGGTGCATTTCTCCAATGAAGTCAACACCCCATTGTTGAAAAGGCTTCTCGGTTGAAATGGGCTTAAGGGGCAAGGGCAGAAGCTTTCTTTTTCCTTCAAAGACTTGGCATTTGTGGCATGAAACCGCAAACTTTTTGACATATGCAAACAATGAGGGCCAATAGAAACCAGCCCTTAATATCTTATCAGCAGTGGATTTCCAATATAGATGCCCTCCACAGTCCCCTGCATGGAATTCTTTCATAACACTGTCTGTTTCATTTAAAGTTAAACAGTTCAGCAAAATTCCTTCATGATTTTCCCAAAACAGGGCACCATCTAAGACACAAAACTTTGATGCTTTCATTTTTAAAAATCTCTTTTTTGTTCTAGACAACCCTGGGGGAGCACACAGGTTTAACAATATAAAACAAATATCAACATACCATGGGGATTGCAAAAAATCTTCACTGATCTGTGGAGTCGCCAGCTCCTGTTCATTGTCCAGTTCATTTATATCTAAGTCTTGAAAATTGGTTTCGGACATCAGTTTGGCTAAACCTTGTCCCTTTATGAGCTTGGTGGGTTTTATCTCAATGTCATACTCAAGGATATTGGCAATCCATTTGCCACTTTTCCCTTCTATGCCTTCTTGAGTTAATATGTCTTTTACAACAACATTTGGCACATAAGCAATCACATGTGAATATAAAATGTAAACTCGGAAATCTTTAATTGCTTTAACAAGAGCATAGGCCTACTTCTCCATGATTTGGTACTTCAAGGGCACATCTCTAAGGGCTCTGCTGAAAAAAGAAATTGGCTTTTCATTTCCCTGGTCATCCTTTTGCAAAAGGACAGCAGCTATGGTGTGTTCAGATGCAAATGAAAAGATGATGAAATCTTTGTCAAATTGAGGACTTGTGAGGACTGGGGCTTGGGTTAATGCAGTTTTTATGCCCTCAAATGCTTGCTTGGCTTCTAAAGTACACTTTACCTTGGAATCCTTCTTTAACATGTTATTTAGCATTCTTGTTAACTCAACCAAGTTTGGGATAAATCTCCTTAGGAAATTGATCTTTCCTAGGAATGCTTGCAACTCTTTGATGTTTCTTGGATATGGGATTTGCAAAATGGCTTGGATCCTTTCGGGATCAATTCTAATCCCATCGTTTGAGATGATGTGGCCCAGCAATTTGCCTTCTTCTAGGCCGAAGAGAGACTTCTTGGGGTTTAAGGAAATGCCATATTTCTTATAGGTTAGGAACACTTTCCTTAGGTGTTTTAGGTGCTCTTGATCAGATTTTGAGAAAGGGGTTAAGTCATCAAGGTAGACCACCAAGAAATCATGGATTTCTTTGGAAAATACAATGTCCATTGCCCTTTGAAAGGTAGCACCTGCATTCTTTAGTCCGAAGGGCATTTTCACATACTTAAATGTTCCCCATGGTGTTGTAAAGGCTGTCTTGTCTTGGTCATCCGGGTGAACAAGTATTTGATTGAAACCTGAAAAGCCATCAAGCAATGAAATTATAGATGAGCCCACTACTCTTTGTAGAATGTGGTCCATCTTTGGCAATGGGTAGTGGTCTTTAAGGGAGACTTGGTTCAGATTTCTTAAGTCCACACATAGCCTAATCTCACCTGTTTTCTTCCTTGTGGGAACAAGATTGGATACCCATTCTGAAAATCTAATGGGAGCTATGATACCAGCCTCAAACATTCTTTTCACTTCTTTCTCAATCAAGGGGATAAGCACAGGATTGATTCTCCTTAGTTTCTATTTGAAGGGCTTTTGATTTGGCTTTAAGGGAATGGTATGTTGAATAACAGAGGTGTCATAGGACTTGAGATCCTCATAACTCCATCCAAATACATCTTGGAACTCTTTGAATAGGTCAACATATTTTGGCTTTTGATCAGCAGGTAAAGACTTGGATAGTTTTATCATTTTGGGATTCTCTGTTGTTGTGGGTCATCCATGGCATCTTCATCAATGTTTAAGCTTGAAAATTCTTGCTGTAAAGTGAGGAAATTGTTTATTTGTGCATCATTTTCAAATACTTGCCAATCTTTGACATTGTTAGGGACAGCAGGCCTGTTTTTTATTTCAGCTGAGAAATGGTGATTGGGCTCAAATGGCAGCTTGCATGTGTTAGAAAAAGTAGCTAGGTTGTGTGCATGTAGATTATGGCTTCTTGGAATTTTGGCAAGCTTGCACTCGGTGAAGGTATCAAGTATTTCTGTGGCAACAGTCCTATAAGCTCTTAGCCTATTGTCATTTGTAACAAAGTTACCTTTCATCTGTTGAATAATCAGTTCGGAGTCACCTAGAATGGAAACTTTTGTTTCTCCTAGAGATTTGATTAGCTTAAGGCCTAAAAGGAGGGCTTCATACTCTGCCATGTTGTTAGCACATCTGAAGTTTAATCTATAAGCATGACCCTCTACATGATTGTTTTGTGTATTATGGATCAATACTCCTGCCCCTGCTCCTAGCTTATTAACTGAACCATCAAACTCCAAATACCATAGGATTTCTTGCTCTTGACTAGTATTGAGAGTTTCAACCATTTTAGGAGTGGGCAGATTTGAATTTTTTGTTTCGGGAGGTTCTTCTTGTGTTCTAGTTGCATTGATTGTTTTGACAGTTTCTTGGGTATGGGCAACCGATTCCTCACTTATGCATGTTTCTTGTTCTAAAGCTAAAGGCTTATCATCAGTGGGAGGAGACCTATCATCATTAAACAAGATAAATGAATCCATATCAGAATGGATTGAGTAAATTGGAAAGTTTTGGGGATTTTCCTCACTACTTACCACATATTTCATAAGCGTTTCCCTATACAGTCTCTTTGGTTGCCCAAAGACTGAAATAGTGGCATAAGAGAGGTCTAGTTGGAGAGATCCTTGGAGTTTTGCTCCCCAAGATCTTGATAAGAGCATGCCATACTTTGGTGGAATCTCAGCAACCACCACTTCCATTAGGATTGTTTTGTTGGGGTATTGGAATAAAGACACACATAAATCCTTGATTAAGCCTAAGCACTTGACCTGACTAGAATCAAATGAAAATAAGTCTTTGTAGGGTCTAGTGACATCAAGGTTTAGCTTCTCCATTACAGCTTTCGTCATTAGGTTGTGTGAAGAACCTGAATCGAACATAGCATTGTGCAACACTTTATCATGAATATGTAAACTGACATAGAAGGGTAGAACAGCTCCATGTGCTGATTTGCCATCAACTTCAGGACCGAAAAGGAGCTCAGGTTGATCATCTAAAACATTAACATCATCCCTATTCTCTGGTATGTGCAATGATCTTTTGATTTGCTGCCTATATACATCATGTTTGGCAAGTTCAGAGAGAGGAATAGATATCTTTAGTTTACCAATTTCTGCCTCTAAATCAAAAGTTTTCTCTGATTGGGTTTTAGTATTGTGATTGGCAGATTTTTCTTTTTCCATTGCACTTTCAGCAATTTGCTCTTGGTTATCAGTGTTATCTTGAGGTATTTCTATTTTGGGAAGGCTTTCAGGAGTGCTATTTACATTCTCTTTTGAGGAAGAGGATACAAAAGGCTGCTTTTTATAGGGTTGCATATCAGATACATCCTCTATGGTCACTTCTTTTAATTTTGGGAAGGTTTTATCGGCAGGTTTTGTTAGAGCAGCCTTGCCTTTAATCTTCTTAGGCTGCTTGATATCATTTGGTTTAACATTTTCGGGCACATCTATGGTTCTTGTCCTCAGCTTATACTGTTTGTGGACCTCATAAACTGCTGAATCATAGCCTTGTTTAAAGTCAAAAGACTCTCCAGACTTAGTCTGAAATTGATTTATATCATGGTCATCTTGGTCTTCTTGGGTTAGAAAAACTTGTTGTTCACTCTTCAAACCCATCAAGTTTATGTGAGTGTCCTCTATCTGCTCACTAGATGTGGATGCTTCAGCATAGTTTTCATGAAAAGGAGGTCTTATATCATGGTCGGGGCTAGCCCTTCCAATGTTTGGGTTTTGGTTTTTCATAAAATTTGGGTTTCTGATAGTATTGGCTTTTTGTCCTTCCCATGATGTTTTTCTTTCCATAGTTCCCATTCTATCTTCAAAACTATTTACGTTATTGAAGATTGCATCCAACTTCTACTCAAACGTTGGAGGTTCTTCTTTAAAACTGGTTCTTCTCTCGGCTCTTGCTCTGTTTCTTTTGGAAATCAGATTTGCCTCCACACTAACAGCTACATCCTGCATGTTTGCTAAGTTTTGAGGAGCTCTTTCCTTTAACTAATAAGCCATATCTGAATCAAAACCATCAGGGAATTTATATAAAGCTAGATCAGGTGGAGGTCTGAGGTTCTGGGGAACGCATTATAAACATTGTTAAATCTTGCACAATAGTCTAAGACAGCCTCTTGAGGGCCTCTTTTGATAGTATCATATTCAGCTAGAATGTGCAGTGGATCTTTCTTTTTCTCCCATCTGTTAAGGAATGTTTGGTAAAGGGCATCTGGGCTAGCTATGGAATTTGCAGGAAGAGCTCTAAACCAGGGCCTAACCTCACCTGTGAGACTTTGGACAAAAATATTCATTCTTACATGATCTTCATCTATTTCATAACTCTCAAAATAGTCCTGCATTTTCTTGGTGTGTTGCAGGGCTGTGCAAGAACCAGTACCATCAAAATAGTGATTTTAGTTTGGTAATCTTGAGGCATAGCCCCAGGATTTGTAGGCAACTGTAAAGGTGCATATCTATTCGCCATATTCATAGGGATAAGTGGAACAGCGTGGATAAATGGAACGACTGGAACAGTAGTAATAACAGTGGTAATAGGATGAGTATGTGCAGTGAATGGAGGTGTGGAAAAGGTGCTTGGAGAGGTGGATGATGAACAAGGGGAAGTAGGGGTTGAACGAAATAAAACTCTAACAGGGGTTGCAAAACAGCTTGGCTAAACTATTTCAAGACTAGAATCAGCAAACTCTTCTTGTTTTTGTTTGCTAAGGTTTCTTGGGATTAAATTGGGATTTTCAAAAATAACTGGGGGATTTGGGTCTGGATTTGACCTGGTATTACGTGTTTTCTTCTTTGGAGCCAACTTCTAACTTATTTTTTGGAATTTTCTGAAGATTTTCCCCAGTAGAGTCGCCAGTATGTTAACACTCAGGTTGTCCCTTGGCTCCTTAAGGGATACAGCCGAGGTAACCACAAACCAATCTTTGGACTGCAGGTCATAACCTACTTGCAATCAGAGAGGGCTCTCTCTTATAATTTAGCTTTGTTTGAGGCCGATTTTAGGCTAGTTATGATGTTCTTTGGGTTTTGTTTTGATTTTGGTGGGAAGGATGATGTTTTCAAGCAAAGTTGGGATGCATAATGTGAGAAGTTCGAACCATTGGGCATGGAGTCATGGATTAGGGCTTGCTGTTGTGTTTTCTTGGTCACAAGAGGAATACAGAGCAAGATAGCTACACATAAAACGATATCAATTGCTGAAAAAGATGGAATGAAGGCTAGAGATGAAAGGCAACTAAGAATCTTTCATCAGCTAACACAGAACGGAGGTGAATGAATGTTTGTCTAGGAGCAGTCAATAATTCCTAAATAACAGTCATATGTGAAAGAAACAATGTAAACATGATCATTTAAGTATGCATATTCATAACTATTCCTAAGGAAAACATGTAGAAATAACAGAAATTGAGCATAGAGTGCTGCTAAGCAAATTCTAAACTATTCTTCCTTTCTGCTATTTAGATGGTGGCACATACATGATATAACAAACATAAAAACTGAAAACAGAGGTAAGAAACACTTATTGCGCCATGTAGAAGCACAGGAATTCCATAGTCACTCTTCAGCCATTAAAAACACAACAGACAGTTTCAACATCCAAGCATTCCAGCAGTCTTTGATTATAGATGCTCTCAAAATATACATCGCAAGTCTAAACTCCAGATTATCAACCAACCAACCCCTAAAACAATGAATCAGGGTGGTTTATATAGGGAAAATATCCCAAAAATATCTATTACAGCAGATCTTAAATAGATCTCAGGGAAATGAGTGCTTTAATCTATCTTATCTTGAAGTAAATGCATAGAATATTTATCTAAGTGCTGCGCTGGGGCAGCTGCCTCAAAAGAGAGTAGAAATGTGTCCTTTGCTGTTATGCGCTGGCCATTTATCATAACTGCGCATTGGTCTCTGCTCCACTGCTCTTGAGTGGGTTTGATGTGCATTAACTGTGATTTGAGAGCCTTAAGTGGCTTCACTGCTTTCTTTGACTTTGATGGAGGCTTTTAATGTTCACCTGCTTTGATATTGTCGATCTGATACTCTTTGCCGCTTCACTGATACTTTTTTAGTTGAATCTGGGCTTTATATTTCCTCTTATACTCTTTAACACTTGAATCGGGCCACTTTCTCTCCCTTGATATGCTCGAAACTATCAAATCGCCCCTTTTCTACCCTTTCAAGGCAAAAATAACTACTGCAAATGCTTTCCGTGGCCTCTAGAATGCTATCGGCGTTGGCCGATTGAATATGAACATACATGAAGAAATCCTGCAAAATAATGGCGGAGGAAAGCAACCTGATAACTGTGTTGGGTCGAGGCTGGCTTCCTGAAGAAATAATGGGCTTTGGAGTGATCCAAAATGACTGAAAAATGCATGATTTCCCTTTGACTGGGCACGCGCAAGCGCAACTATGAAAACAACGAAGAAATGGCCTCCTTTCCTTTTACACAGTAAAAGACCCATTACACGCAAAAATCGCGAAAATTTGGATCGGGAGCAACACTGTAGATTAGACTCAATCCTGGACGTTGGATGAGTGGGCCCGAATGGGTGGCTACCATTAAGTCGCAGTTTCGCAATCGGGGAAACCCGGGGGGGCGGGGCTTTATATATATATGAATGTCGATGTGATATTTTGAGAAATGCGGGTTTTACGTTACAACCTTAAGTTTTATAAAAACACTTAAGTTTAAACGACAAAGGGCCATTAACGATAGAGCGGAGATATGCGGCATATATGAGATATGTGGTATGGAGGGCTCCCGATAACGATATCGCATCGGCAAAAAAAGGGGAAGGGGAATATAACATTACGATGCGCCGATTGCAAAATGGCATCGGCGGAGCATCCATCGAGAAGAACTATAAAGGAGCAACATTACCATTGAGACCTCTGACTGTGATATCGCGTCAGAGGGGGATCCAAAGTGATCGGAAGAATGTTAAGGCAATCGGCAAGGGTTATTGCGATCGGAAGTAGATCCTTTTGATCGAAGATGGGCTTAGGTGATCAGAAGAAGGGTATATATGCTTTTGAAGAGTATTTGAGGCCTCGGAAGGGGTCCGATATCCTAAAAACAGGAATTTCATGCCTTGGAAGGAGTCCATTGCATTGGAAGATGGTTTTAAAGGGGCAAAATGAGGGTTCTTGCTAAGTTTCAGGAAAACTTAGCAATTCCCAAGTATACTTATGGTTATTTTTCAACCAGAGGGAGGGGATATATACACAGAGGAGCTATTTAGCATATTTTAGTAAGGGGAAGGGAAAATAGATAGGGATTTACATAGTAGAGTTAGAAATTAATATGGATTGTGATAAGAAAGCGCTAAGTTTAGAGATCTTAGGCTTAAAAGGGGAGATATAACTTTGTAGAGGACATATGAACACTCCTTAAGTAAAGAAAATCTTTACTAAGGGAAATGATATGAAACATGATGGACTTAAGAGATATCAAGCAGATCTTGACCTCTTTGGGGAAGTTAGTGAATGATTTGGTGAAGATGAAGAAGGGGGAGTTAGACCTGCCTTACTTGAGTTGCTCCAAATGGATTTTTGCCTTGAAATTGTGATTTGAATAGATATAACACTTGAAAACACAAAACTTATCACAATCATTGATTCTGCAACCACAAAACTACCTACCCAGCCTACTTACCTAGCATTTTCTCTTCTTTTTGGTTTGGGTGCACTTGAACTAGCAAACCCAGCTTTTCAACTTTTCTTTTGGCTATCCTCCTATCTAAATCTGCCCTTATAGCTTCCAGGGGCTCAGATTAAGCTGTTGAGCACCCTTGTTTCTCTACCTAGCTAAGATATGTCAAGATTAAACAGTTTTGGATAGATATTCATTCTCTATCTTCTAAAACAAGCAATTTAAACCTAGGGAAGCCAACATTAAGCTGTTTGGCTTTCCCTTAATTGTAAAACTCTTCAAAAATGGTATGATTCTTCAAAAATGGAACTTCTTGGAAATATGGAACCTTGCAGCATGAAAAGATTACATATTTGACATGTAAAACAGTTAATCATGAAATATGAAACCTATTGAAATAGGAAGCTAACACACCCCAAGGTGATACACTTGGCCTAATGTATCCCTTGTCCAACATTTCATTCAGCTGCAACTTTAACTCCACCAACTTAGGTGTGCTCATCCTGTAAGGTGCTTTTGATGCTGGAGTTTCCCCTAGCACTAACTCAATAGAAAATTCTAGCTCCCTGTGAGGTGGAAACTCTGAGATGTCCTCAGGAAATACATCCTTGAACTATTGTGGAGCTGGGTACCTACTCAAGAAATCTGCATCCTTAACTTTGTTGCCCTTGTCACTATAAATGTGCACTAAGAATAACATATACCCTTTCCTGCGACTACGCTTTGCTTACATAGCTGCCACATCCTAACTAATGTGGCTTTCTTCTTTCCCTGCAAGACTCTTGGTTCCCCATTTTCATCAACACACTCAATGGCTTTGTCATAACAATCCACTTTGGTCTTATGAAGATACAACCAATACATGCCCAACAACATTCTATATGACCCCAATGGTAATATATTCAAATGTGTTGCGGTAGGCATACCATTAAAATGAAATGCACAAGATCTTACCCAACGATGAATTCGCTTCTTTGTACATGTAGCCAATTGCACTAATAGGGTTCTGCAAGCAACTCCTTACTCAAACCACACTTATCCACCAAGTTAGGACTAACATAACTATAATTAGATCCGGGGTCAATCAAAATAGAAATAACTTGATCAAAAATCTTACCATCCATCTCAATGATAGATGCCCAGTGATTTGCATGTCTCTTGTCGACGGCTACATAAATACAAGGAATGCTTTGCCCAACATCCCCAATAGTCTATGCCTCCTGTGCACTGTATATCTTAGGCCCACCACTCTGGTTCTATGGACAATCTCTCCTAAGATGTTCCTCACCACATGTCCAGCACTCCAACTGTCTAGTACCATTGTCTTTATGTTGTTGTTGTGATCCATGTCCCTCTCTAGCTGCATTAAACGTCTTTTGAGGTGCCACATTTTCTTTCTCCTCTTCATTTTGAGGCCTTTCTCTCTTAGGTTTCCATTTACCTTTACCTTTGTCTTTCCCTTTCCATCCTTGCTAAGATTCATTCTTACACTTTGACTGTTCATAGTAATGCTTCAATTTTCGAATGAATTCCTCAAGTGACCGACGCTCATCATACTCAATCCAATCTCTAAATGCTAATGGAAACCACTGACAAATCGTTGAAATTTAGCCTTCTCATCTGTAAGATTGGTACATACCTCAATAGCTCCAGAAACTTGGCCGTGTACTCTTCATATGACATTGACCCTATCTTTAGCTCATAGAATTATTTGGCCTTACTGTCAGAGTACCTTTTTGACAATTATTTCTTCTTGAAAAGCCTTTTGAACTCATGCCAACTCAGGTCACCCATCCTGATGTCTCTGACCTGCTTCACATCTTCCCACCAAATGTTTGTTTTACCTTTCATGCTGAAGATAATGATTATGGCCTTCATGTTTTATGTGTACCCATGCAACTCAAAGAATATTTTCATCCCCAGTATCCAAGCCTTTGCATCTTTTGACTTCTTCACATCTCCATCAAAAGTAGGTGGCTTTGCTTTCTTAAATTTGTCTCGAAAGTATCCCCTATCACTCCTCCTGTAAGGATGACAATGATGATGATCATGATGTCTGTTAGAACCAAAACTAGAATAGTACATGTATTCATCACCCCTCCTATCCGGATTGTCCAACAACCTCACATCTCTCATTGTGTCAGCTCTATCCAACCTGTGTCTACTAGGATACCTACTACCATATTCTCCATTAGTTATGTCCTCCTATCCATGGCTGATCCGAAGTGGCCATTTTTGCTTTAGTTCTAACAAACTTTGAAGGATTATTGCATTAATCTATGATTGTTTCTCTTGTGCCTCTATGATCATTTCATTGTCTACCTTACAACTCCTTATCTCTTCCTTCAAGCTTCTCAATGTGTCTTCCAAATCAACATAGTTCCCACCATGTTTCTCATATGAGTCATAGGGAGAGTATTTGTAGTCTACCACATTTGTAGCCATTTAATCTCTTTCTTGCAAGGTATACTATGTCAGATAAACCAAATCGTAATAAACCAACATACCTTAGTATAATTTGGGGCGGATACCTCATCTACACAATCATCCAAATCAGTGTGATACATGTATAACATAATCATAACAGCATATAGACATATACAAATAAGTGCATTAATATGTAAACATCATTCTAGCTAGAATCCAGTCATCAATGCATGACCATATCGATTACACATACCATGCATGACAACAACCATTATGCCATTGTACACATGACCACATGCAAACATCAACATGCACAAGTAATGCATAATCCACCACACACATGCATAAACGCATGCAATAAAGAACAAGAGAACAATAGTTGTAACCAAACCTACAAGAATGATACATGCAACTAAGCATACAAGAATGTAACCAAGCATACGAAATAATACATGTAAGCGACATATAACGACATGTAACCCATCATACACTCATGATGATGCACACCACAATAACAACATCAAGTTCCTCATGATGACATCACTACAACCATGGTCAACATTATGCAAATGCAATAAGCACATGGAATGCAAGTGTAAGAGACACACATGCAACTGACATGCATGCATGACCAACACACATCCCATCCAGTCCAAGGGTTGAACCATGCTCTGATACCACTCTGAAACACCCTCCTCCCACATCTACCCAAGTAATTGACCAATCAGGGTAAACATGTGACGAGAGG
>APFE030898593.1:550-12324 GCA_000404065.3 Pinus taeda
ACATTACATAAATGAACATTCTTGGATGATTCAAATGACAAAACCTCCTTTCTATATATAGGAGTCTAAGGAGTCACAATATAACCCAGCCGACCTAACAATAATAATATAAAGCCACAAAAATAACAATAGAGGGATTCTATGGGGCACAGTAATACCAATATGGGGATAATGGGGGCACAACAATATTAATAAGGGGTACAATTACAATAGTAATGGGGTAATCACTAATATTATAGGGACCCAACAGAATATCATAATTTAGTTGGACTATGACAAGGCTTATGAGGAAGGGTTTCAATTTTCTTGGGAACGTTGCTACATCCATCAAGGATTGCTTGTTGAAGATCATCTCAAAGCTAGCAAAGAAAACAATAGAAAGACGTTTTTTCTCTGCTTTATCTAGTACCTTTAAGGACAAGAACATATGGGTTATTGACAGTGGTGCCTCTCGACATATGACGAGAGAATGCATTCAACTTCAGACCATGTCAAAAGGAAATTCATCTCATTCTATCGAACTTGGAGACAACAAGAGTTATCCAGTGAAATGCATTGGGCCTACATCATTGAAGCTTGAGTTAGGTGGAAGCATTCCCCTCAAAAACATTTTATATGTTTCAGGTTTGAATAAAAACTTTCTATTTGTTTTTTAGAGGATACAGGTGATAGAATTGCTTTTGTTGATGACAAGGTTTTGGCTTGGGTTAAGGGATCTAGTATTAATGAAGCAAGGGTGATTGGGATTTGTTATGGGACATTGTATAGACTTTATACACCTCTAGCTCAAGCCCTTGTTCACTTGGAAGTGAGTCCTTCTAAACTATGGCATAGAAGGTATGGACACCTTCATTATAATATTATTCCATCTCCAAGTCAAATGGTCAATGGCATCCCTGAAATAAAGGAAGATCATGAAGGAACTTGTAAGGGATGTGCTCTAGGAAAGAATGTAAAGAAACCATTTGCAAGTAGTGATACCAGATCTAAGGAAATTTTAGATCTCATACACTCAGATGTATGTGGACCTATGGTAGTCAAGTCTCTTGGTGGGCATCAATCCTATGTAACCTTCATTGATGATTATTCAAGGAAGACTTGGTTATACCTCCTTAAGAACAAGGACGAGGTATTCAAAAAGTTTCAAGAGTTCAAGAATGAAGTAGAAAACCTAACCAAGAGAAAGATCAAAATTATAAGGTCAGACAATGGTGGAGAATACACCTCCAAATAATTCATAGATTTCTGCAAGGAAGCAAGAATCAAGAGGGAGCTCATTGTTCCCTATAATCCTAAACAAAATGGTGTGGCAGAAAGGAATAACCATACTATTGAGCTATGCTACATGATAAATATCTCCCTTAATTCCTATGGGGATTGACATGTATGAGAACTATTTACTAACAGAACCGAATTCCTTGCAGGATTCTCAAAAACATGACTCCAGAAGAAGAATTTACAAGAAAGAATTCTAGTGTGGATCATCTTTATATATCTGGGTGTCTTATGTATATTCATATACCCAAGGACACAAGAAAGAAGTTATATCCTACTAGTCTAAGGGGCATATTTTTTGGGTACAATGCTTCATTTAAAACAAATAGAGTCTATATTAAGGAGGATTTTCGAATTGAGGTATGCAAGGGTGTCATCATTGATGAAAGTATAACTTATAGGAAATCAAAGGATGTTCTAGTCCACTCTGATGAAGAAGAAATACCCATCTTTGAGGATATCTCTAGGGACAATAATGGTCAAGATCCAACACCCACTCAAGAAAATGTTGAAGGTCCATGTGAGCCTATACAACATGTAATTATTCCAAAAAATCAGAAGAGGCTTGTTTAGTTGAAGACTACTCTTCAAGAAGCATTAGGGAATACAACATCAAGGACATCCAGGGAAAGTAAGAGACCAAAGAGGTATTCTGGATATGCTACATACATGACAAAGCTGATTGAAGTAGAACGTCCTCCTATGAGGATGCAACTAAGGAACAAGAATGGAGGAGTGAAATGCAAGAAAAATACTAGTCCATAATGAAGAATGATGTATAGGAGATTGTCCCTAGGCCAAGTGACAAATCTATAGTCACTTAAAATGGATTTACAAGATAAAACACATTGTCGATAGGAGCATTGATAAATACAAAGCAATATTTGTAACAATGGGCTTCTCACAGAAAGAAGGAATTGATTATGGGGAAACCTTTTCTCCCACAACTAGGTATACAATCATAAGACCACTTGTTTAGTTGGTTGATACTATGGGATGGAACATCCATCAAATGGATTTCAAAACAACTTCTTTGAATGGGACTATTGATGAGGAGGTTTACATTAAGAAGCATCAAGGATTTGAAATAATTAATCAGAGGGAGACTCATGTGTGCAGGTTGAAGAAAGCTCTATATGGCCTAAAGCAAGCACCTAGAGTTTGGTATGCTAGAATTGATAAGACTTAGTTTTACCAAGAGAACTGCAGATCCAAAGCTATACATCAAGGTGGTATAGGGAGAACCAATTATCATACCTTTTAATGTGGATAATCTACTTACCACATGAGTAGAGTGTCGTATTTAGGAATGAAAGAAACAATTATCAACCGAGTTCGAAATGAAGTATCTTGGGATCATGCGTTGTTACTTGGGACTAGATGTTTGGTAGAATCTAGGTGAGATATATCTTGGTCAGGTTAAATATGTCATCTTGATTCTTCATAAATTTGGCATGATGGATTGCAAGCCTATGATGGCTCATATGATTACAAATTTGAAGAAGTTGAGGAGTTCAAAATATAGTCTAGTGGATCCTACTTGCTACATACAATTGATTGGGTCCTTGATGTATCTGGTAAATACAAGGCCAAACATATGTTTTGCAGTAAATTTCCTTAGTCGATTCCAGATGGTGCCAAAGCATGATCATTGGATTACAACCAAGAATATCCTAAGATATTTGCGTGGGGCTATACATCACTGCCTTCGGTACACTAGTAATGAAATCCAACTCATGGGATATACAGATTCAGATTGGGGTGGCAGTGAGACAGAGGGAAGAAGCACAACAGGTGGATGCTTCAGCCTTTGATCATCAATGGTTTCATGGATGAGTAAAAAGCATGACACAGTCGCTTTGAGTAGTTTTGAAGCAGAATATGTTGTTGCAAGTGAAGTACTTTGGGAATTTGTTTCGTTCAGGAAGTTATTAATAGATTTGCTTCGAGGACCCATCAACCCTATACATATACATTGTTACAATGAAATTTGTATCAAATTGAAAAAAGACCCGATGTTTCATGCTAGCACGAATCATATAAACAACAAGTACCACTATATCATAAGATTGGTATGTGATGGGGTCATAGAGCTGCACTATATACCTATTGATGAACAGGTAGCTAATATATTGACTAAAGAATAACCAAACAATAAGCTTGAGTATTTGTTGGGTCCCTATAATACTAGTGATTACCCCATTACTATTGTAGTTGTACCCCTTATTAATATTGTTGTGCCCCTATTTTCCCCATATTGTTATTACTATGTCACATAGAATCCATCTGTTGTTATTTTTGTGGCTTTATATTATTATTATTAGGTCGGCTGGGTTATATTGTGACTCCTTAGACACCTATATATAGAAAGGAAGTTTTTTCATTTGAATCATCGAAAAATTGTTCATTTATGTAATGTAAAGGAGGTTGCCCCCTCGAAGAGGCTGAATTTTAAGGCGTTGATCTATCTTTCCTATCTTTTTCTTGACCTGGTTTCATAACAGTGTTTGAGAGAAAATTTTTATTTGGTGGATATCTCTTCCCCAAATGAGAGGGAATGATATTAGATAGTTCTTGTCTTTATGGGGCAAGCACTAGACTAGGAATAATAGGCATAAGTCTTAGTGAATGCCATAAAGAAAGAATGGAAGCCAATGGATTGGATAAGAATATAGATTGAAACTTCTTATGGATTGGAGAATCCATGGAAAGAAGTTGTTGACCGATGCTCTTCGAGGATGAGGTAGGGCATCAAATATAAGAGTAGTCAAAGAGGACCAATATTCTTTGAGGATCTAAGTTTGGGAATCCAAGGAAGGGTCCTAAAAGGACATACCTTGTGGACATTTGGATGGGGTATGTACTTTGAGAGGTAGTGTGGAATCTCACATAAATCCTCCCAACACAATGCTCATAAATAAATATGAGCTTGTCCAATTAAGGCTTGTAGGGATAGTGCTGGTTATGATAAAGATGCTTGACAAAGATGGCTTATCAATGTGATTCTTCTTATGGGAATGCTTCATGATTGAGAATTTTTGTACCATGTATGAATACCTCCCTAGCTAAGAGGGAATGTTGAAAATTGTAACTAGGTTCAGTCTTCATTGTAATCATGACAACGTATATTCTTTATAAAAGAAAGAAAAATAAAGAAAAATGAATTATATTTTATTTTTGGAGTATGGGTTTCATAACCAAGTTTGAGTCAAAAACATGTTTTTCATGCTTTTAGGTCTTTTAGGTCTTCTAGGATAAATAATATTATTGGTCATGTGTCAAAGTACGATTTGGACTCATTGTAATATTATAATATATATATAATATATATATATATATATATATATATATAATATATATATATATATATATATATATATATATATTAGAAAAATCCATGGTAAAACCATAGACCAAGTTGGTCCAAGAGCAAGATCAAGTTGGCCTATTGGAGAGCTATTCAACCCTCAAGAAAGGCTATAAATAAGAGGAATCTCAACCTCATTTGGAAACTCAACTCAAGAAAAAATTGTTCGTCACATATAAAGTTTCTAGGAAAGGTACAAAATAGGTCAAAGGTACAGAATTGAGCAAAAGATGAAAAACAGGCTGAAGGTACAAATATGAGCCAACGGTGCAAAACAATTTGAAGGTATAGAACTGAGTCGAAGGTGCATAATTGAGTCGAAGGTGTATAACAAGTAAAATGTACAAAAGTGAGCCAAAGGTGCAGAACAAGCCCAAGGTACATAATTGAGGTAACAAGTCGAAGTTGCAACAACTAAGTTGCAGTATCAAATCTCTAGAAGCAATTCAGAAGAAGATATTATTGGGGGTTGGCTTGGGTCTTGGAGAGTTGGTTGGCTTTGGTTTTTGGGTCTTGAAAGTCTCCTTGTAAGAACATCCTAAAGAATAAGAGAAGCACTTTTTTGGGTTTTTCCCTTGTAGGGATTTTTTCCTGGCTTGGAGCTTATATCTTGTGTACTCTGTCTCTTTGTGATCTTCATTGTTTTGGTAATTACTTGATAAATATAGTTAAAGAAGTAATAAAAAACCAACTAACATCAAACGTAATTATCAAGATAAGGAAAATAAATTATAATCTACAAGTCTCTAGATTTTCCAACATGATGAAGTTGGGATTCACCAGAAGCAGTGTCATTCCAAACCTCTACTTCAAGTTTGTCCAAGGCATGCCCTTGATTTTGGTTTTATATGTTGGTGACTTATTCTTGACAAAAGCAATGCCTCTAATCCTCCAATGTAAGAGGGATCTTTCCTTTGAGTTTGAGATGAAATATCTTGGGTCTATGCACTATTTCCTAGGCTTAGAAGTGTGGCAGATACTTGGTGAGATTTTCCGTAGCTAGGGAAAATATGTTGTCAAGATCTTGGAGATATTTGAGATGGTGGATTTCAAATCCATGGCCACACTGATGGAGGCAAAATTCAAGAAGTTATGTGATTAAGTTGTGGGACTAGATATGGTGGATCCTTCTTTGTACCGATAGCTGATTAGGGATCTAATGTTTTTGGTCAACAAAAGACCAAATATATTTTTTGTTGTTAACACCTTGAGTTAGTTCATGGTGAAACCTTTTCTTTCTCAATGGGTACTAGGCGTGAAACATGTGTTGAGATTTCTTCATGGGATGATCAACTATGGATTAGGATACACCTTTGGAAATGAGTTGAGATTGCATGGATATATAGATGCAAATTAGGTTGGGAGTGTTATTGACAGGAAGAAGACATTGGGATGTAGCGTTAGTTTGGGATCTACCATGATTTCTCGGATTAGTAGGAAGAAAAAATCTACTACTCTCAATACAACAAAGCTAGAGTACATTGCAACTAGTATGGCTAACGGCAAGGCAGTGTGGTTATGGAAGCTCTTTGCAGAATTGTTTAAGCATGTGCTTAATATGACCGTGATATACTATGACAATAAAAGTGCGACTAGACTCTTAGATAATATAGTATTCCATGATAGGTCGAAGCACATCAAGATCAAGTACCACTTCATCAAAGAGATGTTATTGAGAGGAGCGGTGAGGCTCCATCACATCTTGACAAATGAGAAAGTTGCAGACATTCTCACCAAGTCATTTCCAAAAGAAAATTTATTATTCTTCAAAGAGAAACTTGGATTGTAGGAGAATGTATCCATCCTCAAGAGGGAACATTGCCGATCGAGAACACTAATTGTATGCTCTTCCCCTCCTGTTATGACTAGCCATGGACTTGGTGAAGGGGGAATGAGCATCTCCTGGGTGTGAGGGTACTCCATGAAGCCATGAACATTATTGATCACATGATCCAATATGTATCCTACCCGCAAGTCACCTTTGTGACATTATTGACCAAGGGCCATGGTGAGGTGGTTAAGCTTGTCGAGATTGCTGCCCATTTAGCTAGTGGGTGAGGAGACTTAGGTGTGTTTGATATTTACCTAATGGTGGAAACACCTACCATGGGCTTAATTATGGTAAATTGATCTCCCTAAGTATTGGATGTAGGTGTTCTACCACTTGATTGATGAAGATCAAGTTGGGTGAGGATTAGTTAGTGGACATAGGGTGCATGCGATATTTACCAAGGTCAAATATGATTTCCATGGACTCGGTTGTGGTAAATCGATCTCCCCTATTTTCATTTGGATCATTCTTCTTTATGTATGGATTGAGTCATCATTTTTTAGTTGATATGATATATACTTTGAGATCAATGTGCTGAGATATATATAGAGCAATAGTTAGAATGATTTCCTTTATGCTTGATACTGTTTGTGATGCCTTTTTACTTTTTATTACTTATTATCTTTCTTCTCTTATTATTATGTTGTTCTTATCATCAAACAACTACCAAAACAAGAATATAAATAGTACACAAGAAGACAAGATATAGGCTGCAAGCTAGGGCCAAAACCTCTCCACTTGAGACGGAAATCCATTAATCTCTTCTCTTCTTATAGATTCTTCAACTGACGAATTCCAAGACCTTTAGACCAAGACTAATACCCTTCCAAGACCATGTCCAACCTTCTTTATGATGTGGTTTCCTTTTCCAAGTCAAACCCAGCCAAATCTCTTCCAACAACACAACTTCGACCCCCAACAACAAAATTTGGGCCTCTACTACAGGTTCAAAATTTTTGGCCCTCCCAACAATAATTGCAGCTTATTTCAGGCTTACAAGACTTCTTGATACCTTTGCTTGACTTTCTCCTTCTTTTAGGGATTGAGGATGACCTAATGAGGCTTCCTTCGACCTTCTTTTTTCACTTTCTCCAAGTTCGATCCTATAAGAGAAAAACCCTAACCTAGCAGTAGAAACCCTATTCTTCTTCCTTCGCATGTGTAAAGAGAGAGAGAGAGAGAAATAACCCAATCACTTGATCTTCATCCTTCTTCTTCCTTTGCTTACTTGATGAGAGAATGAATTGTGTCCATAGGAGGTCGAGTTCCCTCCTATATATAGGCTTCCAAGGTGGATGAAGTACTCTAGATTAGGCCTACTTCTTAGCTGGTAGGCCGACTTGTTCTTGGAGGGTATTTTAACACTTTAAAATACATAAATAATTCTTTTTACGAGTTACAATGTGCCCAATGGGGTCTTCATTATATGATAATCATTCTTTTAACTTCTTCACCTAGGACAAACCCTAGAAGCACTCAATCGGTGCTTGACCTCTAAAATAAAAGACCTTGAGCATGAAACCCATGCTACAAAAATAACAATAATAATTTTTCTTTCATTTTACAATATACAAGACTCAAAAGTACATTTCATATTTATGAAGGCCAAACCTAGTAACACATTTTTCAACACAATGGGGTGTGTTTGATCTTTATTAAGGTAAAATGTGACCTTCCATGGACTTGGTTTTCGTAAATTTATCTTCCCCTATTATTAGTTGTGGAGCATTCTTCCAAGATGAGATGAGATGAGCTTCTTCTATAGTGAGACATGTCATCCGAGATGAGACTTACAATGCAGCAGGAAATTCCTCCATGATTGAGAGGGAGCATTGAAAAGTGGCAACGACAGGATAAATTTCCTGAAGTAGAAGCCCAACAACCCCATGGAGGAACCTCTCTTCTTCAAAGGAATTTTCAAAATGGTCAAAGAAAAAATTCTTTTTTGATTTTGACAAGTCAACCTAGTGAAGAAGAGAAAGTCAACCCCACCTTGAGTAATTAGTCCTACTAACACTCATATAAATAGACCATCGTTGATTTCAGTTGAAGACCATTCCATCACGTCACACATCACATTAAAAGTGGTTTGTACATATTTGAAATTGCAGGTTGATTTCACATGAGCAAAGGAGGAGAATGATTTTTGTTTTGGGGTTGTGTTGACTAGTTGTAACAACCCTAGTTAAAAATTCATGTAAAAAATATATAAGACCAAGGTCATGGGACACATATTCCAAGATGAATGGTGGGAAAAACATCCTAGTGGGAGTTCATTTGGGTTATTATGGCTAAAGGAAATTGGAAAAGGCTTTGGAAAGGAAAATGGCATTTTTGACACATTTATTTATGAAAATAATGGAAATTAGGAGAACATGAAGGTGAAAGGTCACATATTGCATGTGAAGAGGAAAATGAAGGAAAATAATGGAAATTGAAGAAAATAGAGGCCTCATTGATAAAAAGGCTTATGAGGATCAATGGATATGATTTTTTCAGTTCATATTTGGAGCTCTCCCATTATTCTCTCTCTCACACTCTTGGACACTTAAGTTTTCTGGGAACATTTTAGCTTTGGAGCAAGGAAGGGAAAATCAAGAAAATGAAGGAAAAGGAAAGGAAAGGAAAGGAAAGAGTAAGAAAGGAAGAGCAAGATCAAGTAGCTTCAATAGGAATGCTTGTAGGTAACATATTGCATGTGTGATTTCCTAGCTGGTTTTGACATGCATGGATTTGCATGTTGGTATTTGGTTCTCTGGTTGTCAGGGGCATGCTCTTAACGGGTTATGACAATTGTTTTCAGCCTTGCCTTTCATTTTTCTGGATAGCCATGGTGTGATGGGATTATTTTCTTGGTTTTAAGCTTTGGAATTGCCGGATGGTTTCGGAATTTGAAGCGGAGGTGGTGTCTCAGTTTAGGGCCTAGTGATATAGTGTGGATTGAGGTAAATCCTGAGAAACAAGGAGACAAAAAATTCCTTAAGGATAGTGATGGAGTCCGGAGGCATTCCAAGCTCGGTTTGGTTTTGTGATCTCGGTGTTGGTTTTGGTGAGATCACGGTTTGGTGAGGGTGGAGGTGGTTTAACCTCTGGATTCCCATGGTTGTTTTTGGATTGGTTTATCCATGAGATCCCACATTCATGTTTGGAATATGGCATGGGGGTGATTGGTTGAAAGAAATATATGATTCAGTCGTGTCTACGGTCAGGTGGTACATGGAAGTCTCGAACCTGGTCGACTCTTGCCTACGTTTAATACAATCTAAGTTCTCTTGCTTTTGTACTTGTTATTATGTTGCCTTAATAAACGTTATCTCATTGTTATTACATGGTTTAATGTTGGTTATAAGCATGTTTATGTGATTGGTTATAGTCATGGTTATTTCATGTATTTACTTGTAACTAAAAGGATAATAGATGCAAGACATAATTAATGTCAAAACAGTTAAAGGAAGAGGGTGATGATCCTTATTGTCAAGTCTCATATGAGTTATCAGTAATTTATGGTTTGTATTGTCTTGATTTCCTGTAGATTGCATTGATGCCAAGAGTTTGACAAAATGTCAGTCCAAGTTGGGAATGGTCAGGCCTAGTCTTGGAGTCATTTTTTTTATTGTAAGTCTTGTCATTATGTAAATTATGGATTCTGAAAGCTACAGGGGTTTCTGAGAAGTAACCTGGATTCAGGGCTTGAACAGTGGCAAAAATCTGGGAGTCGCAAGCATGGTTCTGGGGAGAAAAAACTCCAGATGCACCCATGCCTTGTTGTGGGAGAGATTGGAGCCTCCAAGACACACCCTTGTCCATATCAAGGGAGCATCTGAGAGTTTAATGGTATAAAAATTAGTGGGACCCAGAGACTGGTCATGGTGATGACTGTGAAGGCTTATGGGAGTTTTGTAGTATGTACAGAAGGTATGTGTTGTGGGTTTCCATCAATTCCATTTCCTTAACTGACACATAGGGAGTCAAATCATATCATAGGAAGTTCTTGTCACATGTTTACCCCAGTTGGTTGGTTACTTGGCTAGATGTAGGAGGAGGGTGTTACAGAGTGGTATCAGAGCGGGTTTCATTCTCATTGGGTGGTGCCTGGTTTCTATTCTTTTTGGTTGATATATGATACCACTATGTGGTATCAGAGCACGGTTCAACCCTTGAATTGGATGGGCGAAATATGTTTGTCATGCATGCATGTAGGCTGTATATGTGCTTCTTATGTATGCATGATAGTGGTCATTGTTATGGTTGTGTTTCCATGTAGGAGTTGATGATGTTGCTAGGATGTGTTTGTCATGAGTGCATGGTTGTATATGAATTTGTTATGCATGTCAGTGTCTATATGTTGTTATGCATGCATTGTCATGGTGAAGGTTGTTTTGCATGAGGTCATTATATGCAATTAGATCATCATGGTGCTATTGGTATGTTATGATGCTAATGTGTTGGTTGAGACAGAGCAAGAAATGTAGATCATTAGAATGAGATCGTGACATTAGACTTTAGGGTAAGAGAAGATCATCATACATGTATGGTATGTTTGGAATGCATGTATGTTAGTTAATGGATTGTTATATGCATTAGGGTTATGTACATGTTTGTCATTTTATTGTTGTTGTGGTTACATGCATGGTAGATTCTATTGAATCAGTGTGGTCATATAGTCATGAATGATAGTAACTTGTTTTTATATGCATTGTTGTTGTTGTTTTATGTTAGTTAACTTCACGATTATGTTATATGTTAACTTGTTGATTGTTATATGATAATTAAATTGATGATTATGTTATATATTGTTGATGATCATGTTATATGTTAACTTATTGTTGTTATATGTTAGTTAACTTGATGATTAGGGTTATAGCATTAATATCTTGATGTTATATGTATCATGTTAAATTGGATTTGCCTATGTAGATGGTTAGGGTTATGACATTCAGGTCTAAGTCAACTTATTTGTGACGTTGTGTTGTACTAATCTACACTGATTGTACATATGTGATTGTAATGTATGAACAACAAATGTTTATGAGCTTATGATGTGAACATGTTAGTTAGTTACTATTATGGATGTCATGATCTTATTTGTGTTTGAGTTGATGTGTTGTGAAGCTATATCCAAGGAAAATTTTAAGGATGGAAAATTTTCTTGAAGTTTAAAACATTGGAAAATCTCACTAATCCCTAATATGCAAACTATAAAATGTTTATTGATATATTTGTAAAACTATTCAAATTTATAATTATTTTATATATAGTCTCTATATAATGTTGGCGATTTTTAAGGTAAAATAATTTTAT
>APFE030898604.1:730-13144 GCA_000404065.3 Pinus taeda
CTAAATACCAAGGGTTAAACATAAGAAACCCCACGAGTGCGCGCTTTACTGCCTTGAAGTGTGTGCACTGGGGGTACGCACCTCATGAATGGGTAACCTGCATGTCTGGACGCGGTCCCTGCACGACGTACCTGCGGGTACGCATCTTCTAAACTGTTTTCCCGCGTACTTCTTAATTCTCATCATATTGAGAGCCATACCATGGGTGTTGCCATCAAGTACAACATCTGTAACATATAACCATACCAGAAACATAATGCCAACAATCAAAAGACACAAATACTCCAAAGAAGGCAATTTTTTTCAAACTAAGCCAGAAAAATTCCCAAATAAGCAAAAAAAGCCACAACTACTAAATAGAAGGCAATTTTTTTTCAATCTAAGCCACAAAAATTTCCAATTAAGCCACAGAAGCCATTTATACTCCACAGAGGCAATTTGTTTTCAAGCTAAGCCACAAAAAATCCCAATTAAGCCACAATAAGCCACAAATACTGAACAAAAGGCAATTTTTTTCAAACTAAGCCACATAAATTTCCAAATAAGTCACAACTACTCCACATAAAACAAATTTGTTTCGAACTAAGCCACACAAATTCCCAATTAAGCCACAGAAGCCACAAATATAGGTTGGAAGACAATTTTTTTTCAAACTAAGCCACAAAAATTCCGAAATAAGATGAGACCATTGCAAGCACCAAAAACATAATGATTATTAACCCTACTGTATCTTCTTCACAAATCAACTTTGTAAACCTGTGAACTTACGTCTTCTATATCCCACTCTTCCAATCTGAATGTATAGGTTTGAAAAAAGAACCCAACGATGGGGTTCATAGGTTGCATGGGATTTGACAAGTTAGCATCCAACATTCTTTGCAGGGTATCATGACAACACATCACATAATTCCATCATTTACACACAGTGCTCAGCTTCACAGAAAACCTAACGAGCATCCTTCCTAAAATTAGAAGCAATAATTCTTCCGGGAGCACTTGCCAGATCTTTCTATCCATCGTCATCTCCTTGTTTCATCCAAGATTCACCGTTATGTGAGATCTGATCTCAGATATAACTTGTATTCAGAGTTAACGTGCATTGTTTATGTTTATTTATAACATAACTATCTGCATACACCATTTATTTATAAAAATAAATATTTTCACATGTGGCTTTTCTATAACTTGTATTCAGAGTTAACGTGCACTGTTTATGTTTATTTATAACATAACTATCTGCATACACCATTTATTTATAAAAATAAATATTTGCGCATGTGGCTTTTCTAAGAATGGCGAGTTTCAGAGCATGTGGCACTCTTTCTCTTTATGTTAACATGCCATGTATAACTTGAGCTTTTTCAGCCTTAAAGCATTGTCAGATCATCAATATATACGTTTTACTGTTGTCAATTCTTTGGCAGGTAACCTATATCTCCTATTTGGATGATCTTCTTAATTTCAAAGTAGTTATTAACCCATAAAACACCAAGCCATTTTTTTCCTTTTTCATTCATATATATATCTATATATATAATCCTGAGTTAACGCAAAAGAACATTCAGCTCTGATTGGTCCTTTAGCATGGTTGGAGTGTCCACTCATCCCATACAGAGAGTAAAAATTTCCAAAATAATATTACTAAGATTTAATGTTATTAAGCAAAGTATTTCGGTAGAAATCACATAAGAGAGATTTTTGGCTGACGTGTTTTGAACCAACAAGTGTGGTTCATCATCAGGACCAGATGAAGAGGAAAACCATGGGAAAGGCTTAAATAGAGAGCAGTGTAGAGACATAATTTATCACACTTGTTGGTTCGGAACGCGTCGGCCAAAGATTTATCTTATGTGATTTCTACCGAAAGACTTTGCTTGATACATTATGGGTCATAGAAGCTTGAATACATAAATTTAATGTTATTGTTATTGATTATTATTTTAATTTTTTTTATTCATGTAATAAACAATGGATTTATATTTTCTTACTTTTGTGTATTTACAAATTTTTTTATTTTTTATTTTTGCATTTATTACATTGTTTTATATTAATAAAATATATTATTATAGCATGGCATTATGTATTTAGTTTTATTTTTGACAATTTTTTTTGCCTATTATCCATAATTTCATATTGAGAATTCAATTTTTGTTATTATTTAAATTTATTTATTTATAAGGTAATTGGTTGAAGTGTTATTATATGTTAGATAAATGTCTTTCAGATTAATCACATTATGTGGTTCATCTCAGCGTGAAAAAAAAATGCAATTTTCATGAATAAATACTAAGATGCATCATTGCCCAAGTTAGAACCTGAAAATTAGCCATTGGATATTAGTTTGACTTTTTTTAAATATTTTTTTTTTCAAAACCTAGATGTTAAATATAGGCGGTACTTAATAGTATTGTTTTTAATAAATTAAAAAACTAATATCATAATTAAATAATATTTTTCAAAAACTATTAATATTTGGTTTTAATAAATTAATTTAAAATATTATTGTTCAAAAACTAGCCGTTGACATAGCTATTACTTATTATATTTTTAATAAATTAATAAACTAATATACATTATTTAAATATTATTTTTCGAAAACTAGTAATATTTGTAGAAATTTCTCTATAGATCAACTAGCTCTGATACCATGTAGAAACTCTTGCAAATTCTCTACAAATATACCTATGGGATCTATGTAGAAAATTTGACTGTAGATTAACTCGATAATGCAATATACCAAAGTAAAATACTATAATCTACTTTTACTATCAAACTTGCTTTGTGGAAGCTTAAAGATTGAGCAAGATCGAGTTGAACACATATAACAAGAAGAAGAAGAATCAATGCACATGAAACACATAAAATACTAAGGGGAAAGCCTCAGCTAAAATCCCCACTATTTGTATTATCGTACAAGGTGGAAATACATTAGAATTATACAAAGCCTTAGCTCTCACAGCTAGCCAGCTCTTAGTACAATCCTCCTAGATGCTCATAGGCAATGAAAGCCTCTCACAAGCCTTCTCCTCTACTCTCCAAGCTCCTATTTCCTTGCGCAGTTCCTCTGGGATGATCTCCTTCACCCTATGGAACACTGCTCTCACACACTGCTCTAACACACTGTTATAACTGCGCAATCCTCAAGGAACCTTACCTTTACTGCATGCATGAGTTTCCTTTATAGGAAAACACATGCAACCGATAGTACACTATCCTTGACATTTAACTCAACTGGGTCTTTCTTAGAATAGACATGCATGAGTTACTGATGAGGGAATCTTTAGTTATCTGGAGTACACTGGTTGAGGGCATGCATGCATCAACTGACTAATAACTCACAATTAGTTCCTCAAACAGTTTGGAACTAATTTAACTCGACTTAACTCAATAAACTGAGCTAACTAATTACAACTCAAATATAACTCAATCTTATCTCCTTAATTAAAGGATAATCTCCTTAATTCAAGGGATAACTGTTGATGACCACAAAAAGACTTCTAACTTGAATTTCTCCAACTAATTAATCCATAATGAATTAATTATTTAATTCCAAGTAGCAAGTGAGACTAAATTCGATTTTAATTCACAATTTTAATTCAAGAAAAAATTAAAATTGGAATTTATGGATTCTATTTTTATCATTTCTTGTTGCTATTTTCAACACTCCCTCTCAACAAGAAAGGAACTTAACTCAATCCCGATCCTGAATCTTTGGAATGTTCTGCATGCAACACTTCTCTCTATTATTGTTGCTCCAACAAATCCAGAAACAAAAAATCATCCAATGTGAATCAGTATGATGCATTTGTCATCAAAGTCTTTCACTGCTATTGCCTCTATCAACTGAAAACTTTGTGCTTCTTCTGACTCTGCTTTTCTGCACTATTGTCAGTCCTTCTCTGCGCTCTTTAGTATCTGATTACTCTACCCTCTATCACTTTGATCTCTGATTGCATCAATCCCACTGATTCCTCCCGCTATTATGTACTTTGAGCTCTCGTAGCAAGGTATGATCTATGAGATAAAACCTCTCAATGGACCCTACCCAATTTCAACCTTCTTGAGACTATCACTTCACATCGCCCCTCCTCACACATGGAGGTATGGTTGCATGTGATCCCTTTGCCCACTTCTCCAATTGTGTCTCCTCCACAATTATTTGAGTCTTCTTCTAGGGCTACATGTTGAGAGGTAAGTTACTCTCCCTCTCAACTACCAAGTCTCTAACATTTGCCTTGCTCCTCAAGGTTTTGCATGCATCTTGAACCTCAAGAGCATATAGGTTCTTAACTCATGAACCAATCTGTGTCACCTATCTCGTGGTGATGTGTCTAAGGAATGCCTTTCCTTTACTAAAGACAACATCGTAGTCTTTGTCCTCCAACATTGCGACCCATACCAAGTTCTTCTTCAGTCCAGGCACATACTTGACATCTGTCAAGGTGATAGGAACTCCATGCTCCCTCTAAAAGGCAACCGTGCCCACTCCTGAAACAATATACCTTTCGTCGTCACCCATCTCTATGTGCATCTTGAGGTCTTTCTCCTCCAAGGTACTGAATAAAATTTTATCGCTGGTCATGTGGTATTTTGAAGCTTCACAGAAAAGGGTTGAATACATCAAGAAGATGAAGAAGAAATTTGTCCCATAGATCTTTAGCCTTGTGGACATTAAAATAATTTCTTTCTTCTATCTGCATGCACTATTTATTTATAAAATAAATATTTGCGCATGTGGCTTTTCTAAGAATGGCGAGTTTCAGAGCGGATTTAGAGTGAGATGTCACTCTTTTTATTTATGTCTACATGGCATGTATAACATGCGTTTTTTCAGCCTTAGACGCATTGACAAGGCATCACTCTATACTTTTTACAACTTTCAATGCATTGCAGGTAACCTAGATGTACTTTCTACAGTTGTTAACGCCTTAGCAGCTAACCTAAATCTTGAGTTAGATTCCAAAGTATTTATTAACCTATAAAGCACCACACCAATATTTTTGTGTTAACATGAGTTAACGTAAAAGAACATTGAGATCTGGTTGGTCAATTACAATGGGTGGGTGTCCACTCATATTCGTACTATACACATAGTAAAATTTAACAAAATAGTATTACTAAGATTGGATGTTATTTCCATTGTCTTTTTATATTTTTAATGAATAATAGATTTATCTTTTCATATATCTATATATGTGTGTGTGTGTGTGGGAAGAGACAATGGCATGCATTGCTAGGGTTTGTCACACTTCAGGCGCCAAGCAGGACACTTCCACACTGGTAGATCGCGACACAACAACCCTTGACAACTTTACCTGTGGCAAAAGGTCGGTTCTTGCTATCTTGGTGGATAGAATAGGCTTTATCCTCCAATTCTCTCTTTCAAAATGACCGAAAGACCTCACCGAATCACCAAAAGAGTTTAAGAATGGCGGAGGTCCTGATTTTTCAATTGGCCTTCTATATTGGTCCTCTTTGCTCCAAAAGAAGGCTTACAAAGCACCCATAGGTTGTTACGCAATGGATTTTATGCTTGGATTCTCTTAACAAAGTCAGCGAGAAGGATACTCAAACATGGAGATCAAAGAACCACAAGGAAATCTGAAACCGTTGATCGTGCCAACGCCGTTCTCTAGCTCACTAACTTGGGCATCAATGGAGTACGTGGAATACTAGAAGCTATGAAGGACGATGTAGTAAAGAATCCAATTGTTTGGTGGCACTGTGCACCTGGGTTTGAACCCCCAGAGGAAGATCGACCCCCACAACAGCCATGGATGACCTCTCCCTATCTTAAAGGAGGCATTCCTTATAGATCAAGACTAGGATCTTAGTTATGGGCAACCAGATGGTGGATTGACTCATGCCCTGGCCAAATCTGGTTGTTTGCAAACCTCTTTCCTCTGTTTCCTACTGGCTATAAGACTCTAAGACAAAGGGAAAAGGGAAATCCTCATGATGGTCATGGTTGCGCAGGAGAGGGTAAGGGGCTTTTGTCTGGGCACTCTTCACTTAGATCTACCACCCAACCAAGACCAAGATCCCTACAATGGAAAGATTCGCATAAACACAACACTAGGATGGGAAGTGCCACACTTGGAAGGGCTCTTGGATCCCGTAGGTAGGTATCTCACAAAGGGAAACGCCATGAATACTAGCCCAAATATGCAGCAAGAACCAGACAATGCACTGATATATGCAGATCCATTAGATAACCCAGATCTAGAGAAGCAAGAGCTAGATAGAGCACTGATATGCTTAGATACATCAGATCCGAGCACATGAGCAATAGAATGAGCCCTTCCTCAGACAGACCCACACTCTACTGAGGTGGATCTGATACAAATTTTCATTAAAACGCTGCAAGGCAAACATATTTGTTGGAGGATCTAGAAGGGATGGAGGATCCAGGATTTAAGGTATAAAATCCAGAACCACCTCGGTATACCAACATGTAAGCAAAATTTGATTTACTCAGGTCTCAATTTACAGGATAACCACATGCTTCAAGATTATGGCATTGCCAGAGACTCGACCATCATGATCAACCTACATCTACAGGGTGGATGCTCTGTAACCACCTCAAAAACAATAGGCTCTTTCAGGATGCAATTAAAGGTAAGGAAAAAGCACAAACCAAACAAGCAACACTGCTCGAGCTGCCAGGGCCCTACATTATAGAACAAAAATCTAAGAATCCTGCTCTCACCATTACAATGCATGAGGTAAATGATTTACACTTGGGTCTCTATTCCAAAGCAGTTATATGAAAATTTAATGGTTTTTGGACAAAATCTGATGTCTTGCACCAGTGGATATATGCTACATGGTCACCAAATTGTGAAATATGCTTATGCCTCAACGGGTTTTTTATAGTCAGATTCAGAATAATACAGGAAAGGGAACATATCCTCAATAAGGGTCTATGGTTCTAGGGAAATGCATGACTCTTCATGACCCCTTGGTTTCCATAATTCGATGCCAAAATAATGGTGGTAACAAAGATGCTAGTTTGGGTCAGGTTACACAACCTTCCATTCCACTTCTGGAAACGTAATGTTTTAAAAGCCACAGGGAACTCCCCAAGAAAGTTCCCTAAGCTTGACGGGGATAGACTTACAAGGGGAATATTTACTTTTGCTAGGATTTGCATTCAACTAGATCTTAGCTAGGGACTACCAGACAACATTACATTAAATTTCAATAATACAAAGTGGGCACAACCTTTAGATTACAAAAATACATCTTTCTGATGTCGTGGATGTCTACAAATAGGCCACCTCCATAGTGCCTATCCACAGGCAAAACAAATCCCCAAATGGAACAAGAAGCAACAAAAAAAGCCAAAAGGATGGAAATACACAACCCCCTTGGATGAAGAGGTAGAAAAAAGTAGAAACAATAGAATATAAAGCAAAAATGGATGTTCAAAAGGTCCATAACAACACACTCAAGGAGGAGAAAGACCCCAACAACCTTTTACAACAACAAGAATCCCAACTAACATGAATGGAAATATCTGACAACAAGAAAATCCATGGATCAAAAGGATCTGATTCTGGCAAAGACTCTCCCATAAATACAAATCAGCTATCCATTGTAACGGCCACTCCCAACACTGAAGGTTGGCGAAAGGTGGCAAAAAAGAAAGGGAGAAAATAATAGTTTTTTTTAATGTTATTATTTTTTATTTTTTTTTATGTTTTTCTGGTGTACAATGGAGATACAGAATTTGTTATCCATATTTGTTACATTTTAAGCATATCTACAACAATATATAATTTGATTATGAATAATAATTATACAATTTTATCACATATATATATATAATATATATATAATATATATATATAATATATATATATATATAATATATATTTCTGTAATAACTGGATTTAACATAGATAAATTCAATTAACTTAAATAAATTATAATATTAGATAAATTTATATTTCTCAATAAATACATATAATTTAATATAGTTATATAAATTTAACTTTTTAGATTAGTTAATAACACAACAATTTAACTTTGATTTCCAATTTTTACAATATTACTTCATAAAAAAATTAAATAATAATTAGTTATATAATTTAATATAGTAGTAAGCTATAGTATAATATTACTTTAAATTATATTAATTAAAATTTATAATAATAATAGTAATATTAAATGGTAGGTATTAAATGATAATTGAAAAACAATAAAATATAAAGAAAATAAAAACAAATAGGAATTAAAAAGAACAACTAAAAAAAATAAAAATAGTAGAACCATAAGAAAAAGCTTTTTCAATTGTTTCTTGTTTAAAGCTTACTAATGTGTGTATTATATCTATTACTTATTTTATATACATAATATTAATATTAATGTATATTTGATGGTGTGAATAGATTTAGATAATTATTACAATGGTGACAATATGTAATTTACAATTGATAACTATTCACATGAACTTGCTTCTTATAAGATTTAAATCTCTTTTTATTTTAGTTATGAGTAAATGGTAATCTTCTAGAAAATGTACTTAGTCATATTAGGTTTGACTATTCATTATATTTTTTCAAACTTCGAGGGAGAGACTAAATTTCCATACAATACTTCTTTTTTCTTGTAAAGTTAGGCCTTCCATATTATGATTAAGAAGATACACAGAAAAATATTGCCAGCTAGTGATCTTCCACTAAAGAAACCAAACTAGTAGCATAAGTTCAAAACTCTTTTGTTAAATTTATTGTGGATAACCACATTGTATTTCAAGTGAAAATCATAACTATAAAATAACATAAAATATGAGTTGATGACGATGAACTTACCTACTCCATGAACTATGTTTTTCATAAGAGCACGAGTTCTCTTGATCATACTTTAGGATAGGAGTCCATTGAGATAGGTGATTGATTTCGACTATCATTATCTAAAGAGGAGATATCATAATTTTCCAATGTCTTTTCTAACCTTAACACTTTCCTATTGACACTATCAAATTTGTCCATGATTTCAACTTGTAGATTAGAAGTCCATGTTGGGTGTTAGTTTAGTTAGTAAGCATCATCCCCGTGAGAGTTTTAATATTCTAGTAAAAGCTGATCGTTTACATGTAGGATGAAGAGTGCACTCTAGTAGAGTTTCATACATTAGGAATCCATTCTCTAGTTTCTTTGTCAATATGCCAAGAAAAGATAGTTTTTTCCCCCACTAACTACAAAATGTTATAGAATAAGAAACAAGAATTCTTTCTCGGAAATTCAACATGGAAACAAAATTTAGAGAAAATTGATATTATTCACACACCACCATAAATGGTAAACCCAATCCAATTGTGGTTCCCAGTTCTGGCATGCTTTTTTATCAAATACTATTTTCTCTTAATGGTTGCAAGTGAAATATTGGTTGGATGAAACATGCGTTAGAATGAAGCTCTATTATTTATCCAAGTCAAGCTTAGGTCTCAACCTCATCATATATTTGAAACCCAACATTGTAGACACATGACTAACATTAGATACATCAAGTCAAAGCTCCACATATTAGATTACAATCTATAGAAATGGAAATCTGATATTGAATATTCCCTTTATCCTAGTCATGACACATTATTATTCATATGCATAAATATAAGATTATTCTTTCTCTGAAAAAGAAGAGGGCTATTGTGATTGAGCACATATAATATTTTATGATGAGGTGATTGATATGCACTGATCAACAGATTTGGAGAAGAGAAACCTCAGAGCTAGAGGGCAGGCTTCAGAAAGGGCCACCAAGACATTCCACACTTTCACTTTACAAGCTATCAATGAAGAAGCTAGAAAAAAACAATGCCAATCCTTTTTATTTGCTGCTGTTGTTTTCTTTTCTACTCTCGATTTTAATGAATGGTCAAGAATGCTTTGAAATTGGAAGAAAAGAAAAGGAGACAAATACTAGAATTCTATTTTAAAGATATCTCTCTTGATAAAATGATGGTCATCTTTAGCTTATAGCAATTCCTTTTTGTTGCCACACCTTATCACTTGTTCTCTCCAAAAATTTTAGTTGATTAATTTTCTCAACGAAAAGAACCATGAAATTCTAAACTTCTTATCTCTTTGGATGAACTTTCCTACTATGGTTATGGGTGTTTTGAAGAAATTTTAAAACTATGGTTCTGTGTATATAGATATGGTCCTCTAATGCATACATTTTATGATGCATAAAACATGTGCAATATGTCTTCATGCAATGAAACTAGGTCATAACCATGCCTTATTTACTAAAGAGTGTTCCCACACTTTCCACTTTGCTTTCATTGCTTCCAATGTGAAGCATGGAAATAGGGCGTGTCTAGTTTGTCGATCAAAGTGGGAAGAAGTTCCCTTACAAGGGATTCATTCAGAACCATTGTGTTGTAGAGCATGAATAAGTCATTTGAATTGGCCACAAAAGCAAGATGGTTGGACGACAATTTTACCCCGTCTGCCACCTGCTCATCCCCCACATCCTGAAGCTACAAGACATGTTACATAGCCTACTATTTTTGTTGATGATGAGCCATTGGGTCATCGCTCAAGTGGAGAAAATAGACCAAGTGGGGAAAATGGGAATGAACCTACTTTGGTTGAAATTGAGATAGCAACAGGAAATTCACAGGCTACAGATTCAAGAGGAAAATTTGCACAAGGAAGTGGAGTGATTCAAGGCAGAGAAGTTGATATTACATCTGTACAATTAAAAATGTTTCCTGAGTTTTCTGCAATTCCATGCTAAGAGTTTCATGATAAGTTTTGTGTCCTAGTACATATGAAAGCTCCATGCTCTAGTGTAAAATAACAACAAAGACAAATAACTTGGAATACTAGAAATCCATCCCAAACCCCTGATATGCCCAAAGATCGAGCCCCCATTGAACATGTAAATGTTTTTGAGAAACTGAATTCGGATGATCCACAGTGTTCTTCATTCTTATTTGTCGATGTTTCGAGCCTATACCAAGACTCATCATCAGGACTTTGATATACAGAGAGGAGAAAAGCGAGATATAAATAATGTCAAGGAGGGTTATGTGTGTAAGCCGACTTTTTATTTAATCTTATTTACTTTATTTATTTATTACTAATGTCTTTATGTTATTATATTTATTAATTAATTTAAGTTATTATTGTTTATTCTTATATTAGTTTATTTATTGTTGTATTAATATTATTCACTTATATATTTAATTTGTATAATTGAAATTCATTTAAAATTTTTTTATTTTATAGGTGTATGTATATGTTTTATTTTTTATTATATTCCATTTATATAATTGTATAATTGATTAATTAATTTTTTTTTTATTAATTTAAGTGTATTATTTTATTTATTTATTTATCTTATTCTTATAATGCATTAATTTTATTCTCCTAATTGTATTAATTTCCCGGTATTATTATTAGTTTTTATGTTAAATATATCGATTAGTTTGAAAGTTTTAAGTTATTATAATTGTTTATCTATTAAATTATTATTATTTATGCTTTATTGTTTATTAATTAATTGATTATATACTTAGATATATATGTATTTTAATTTTTATTAATTTATTTCATATTATATTTAATCTTGAAATCAATTCTTATATGTATGTATCTATATGATTATATTTACCATTATTCTATATAAGTATCATAGTTGTTATAATTTATTTGAATTTTATTAGTATTTATTAAATTATTTATTTGATTTTTTGATTGTATTAATCTTGTTTTCATGATTTTGTTGATTTATTATATTAAGTTTATATGAATTTTGTTATGATTATTATATTTAATGATTTTTTTTATCACATATATATAAGTTTACCTTTGTTATTTTGTTATATTATTATACTAGTATTAATAGTATTATATTTAACTTATTAATTAATTATTATATTATTTATTTATTTTTATTAAAATATGAGATTATATTGTTGTATTTAAATAATATAATATTATTTCAAAGGTTTGTAAGGACTATTTAGGTTAAGGGGGAAGGATTTTAATTAAGCCGCTTAATATTATGTTTTATTCAGGAACCAACTAGATGAAAGGGTTAGAAATTTTATAGACAAAAGAGGAGGGGGGGGGGGGGGGGGAGGAGGGGAAGGGGAGGGGAAAACTTAATCCATGGGGGAGAGCAGAGGATTCCAGTTTTGACTAATTTCCAAGCCTCCATCTCTATTAAGGTTTCGAGGGTGTTTAATGATCTCAATGGCCTCACGCACTTTACGCTTGAAATGGTGTTTTTCATTCGCAATAACCTTAGTGTCTTCTAGGCAAATATGATGGTTTGTTTTACCAGCATGTTAAACTAAGGCTGAGGAGCGAGTTCTTTCTTTACGAATGTCAGCACTATGCTCCTTGAGCCTAATCTTCACAGACCTGCCAGTTTCTCCTATATATTGTTTTCCAC
>APFE030898604.1:13164-49243 GCA_000404065.3 Pinus taeda
ATAAAGACATTAGTAATAAATAAATAAACTAAATAAGATTAAATAAAAAGTCGACTTACACACATAACCCTCCTTGACATTATTTATATCTCGCTTTTCTCCTCTCTGTATATCAAAGTCCTGATGATGAGTCTTGGTATAGGCTCGAAACGTCGACAAATAAGAATGAAGAACACTGTGGATCATCCGAATTCAGTTTCTCAAAAACCACTCCACAGAAACCTACAAACTAAGACATGTAAATGTTCTTGATGTTAGTGGAAGCATGGCAGACATAAAATTGACACTATTAAAGCATGTTATGGGCTTCGTGATTCATAATCTTGGCCCCATGGATCGCCTTTTAGTCATTGTCTTCTCATCAACTTCAAGGCATTTGTTTCCTCTACAATGTACGTCTGAGGGGGGTTAGCAGTTTGCTTTGCAAGTAATGAATGGCCTAGTGTCCACTGGTGGAACCAATATTGTTGAAGGATTGAAAAGGGGTGCCAATGTGCTGGAAGACTGGTGTGAGAAGAACCCTATCCATAGTATCATTTTAATCTCGGATAGGTAGGACACCTATAATGTGGGAAACCGTAGGTGAGTTTCCATTTCGTCAAATTCCATGAGGGTTTTGGATTATCAGTCCTTGTTGCTAGGATCAATAAGGCAACCTACAGTGCAACATAACATACAGATCCCTATACATACTTTTGGATTTGGGATGGATCATGATTCAACATCCATGCACTCCATATCGGAGACTTTTGGTGGAATCTTTTCTTTCATTAAGACAAAAAGTATTATTCAAGATGCTTTTGCATAATGCATTGAGGGTTTGCTGAGTGTGGCGATTCAAGATATGTAGGTTATTGTCACATGTGCAAGTTCAAGAGTGAAATTGAGTGCCATAAAAGTAGACAACTATGTAGGCAATATTCTAAAGGTTGGGAAGAAGGGATTAGTAAAAATTGGAGACTTGTATGTAGAGGAGGAGAGGGAATTATTGGTTCATGTTAAGCTTCCTCCATTTAGAAAACCTCAAGAGAGAACCACTACTAATGAAATGAAAATGTTAAAGGTTATTTGTTCTTACAAGGATCTTGTTTCACAAGAAACTATTAAAACACTAGTGACATAACTATCTATTTGACATCCTGAACATGTTAAAAATGATGAACATGTTGTTTGTCTTGAGGTTGACAAGTAAAGAAACAGATTGTGCACTGAAAAATCCATAACAAAGGCTAGAGCACTGGTAGACAAGGGCGATTTGATAGGTGCCTAGCTTGTATTAGGGATCAAGAGAAGGGATTTGCAGGCATCCCAAGGTTTATGATCAAATTCTAGCTTGTTTTTCAAACCTAGTGGATTCTATGACCTTATTCTAAGCATGGAGGGGCTTAAACAGGGTTGCACTCTTTTTCCCATCTTAGTCATGGATTTACATTGAATTATGAGCTTGACTAGTTTATGAGGGAGATGATACATGCCAATGAAGGTTGCATTTATCACTATGGTCTAAGTACTTATTGTCATTGACTGATCTGGTCTTGATTGCTTCCTCTCTTGAGAGTCTTTAATCATGGCTTGATTCGTTGGCTTTCCATTCATAAGTTGGGGTTGTTAATCTTAGTAAGGCTAAGAATACATTTTTTAGTGCAACCAAAGATACTATGTCTTGGTTTCATTTCTCTAACAGAGGAGAACCAATTAAGATAATCCATACCTATTCTTATTAAGTTATTTAGGTGTCCAGTTTTCAAGGCCACCTTTCAATGTGGGACCAACTTCTCAAATGTGTCTATGCAAGGGATACACTTCTTTAGCTGTTTTGGAAAAGAAGCGCTTCCAATTTCATTTTCAAGACATTCGTTGATGATGGCACTCTTTCACTATCTTGTTAGCCCAATTGTATTGGATGGATCAAAGATCTAATTAGACAGAACTTGGATGAGGCTAGTTGAACACTTATTGAGAGATGATCAAATGATATATCAACCATCATGCTCCACTAGATGATTAGATGTAAGGACATAGTTCCACATGCCATTATACAAGTTGATTTGGACCTCACCCACTTCAACTAGATACTTTATTCAAGCTTTCCTCTTACCTATACAACCTTTTCACTATTGGACATTTGGCCTTTCGAGAGGAGAGGTACCCCTATATGGCACTTTTATCTTCCAGGGAGATTTCTTCACATCATTCTCAAAGTACATTGAGTAATAACGCTAGTAAAAATCTACATTATTGTAGTCTATAGCTATTTTCATTAATCTTCTTCCTTCCTACATGTCCTCTTTGAATTTCCCTCGTCTACCTCCTTTGAAGGCATAACTCAATCACGTAGTATGCAATATCTATAGGCCATCCAGGCAACATGGGCCTCCCTGTGCCACCACCCCCCACCACCCACTTAACAACCTCTCATCCACTCAATCCTAAGTTGGGCTTCAAGGTTGAGACATTAATAAGAATCTTAGAGGTCATTCTTATTCGACCAACATACCTACAATAACATTAGTCTCATGAATTTAGAGATGAATTGGAAAATGAATAGGGATAATTTACAAGAGTCCTAAAAGCAATATTTGCTAGTTTGAGATAATAACCTAACTGTTTATTATGCACAACAAATAAGATGGGAGGACATTACAAAGTAAATCTAGGCTATTAATCAGAATTCTTTCCATCCTCATGATGTTTGAAGTGGAACCTTAGGCTCCTCCAGTTGATCCTAAACTAATATGGGATTACCTACAAAAGGGGTCTTGATAAGGACTTGATATTTACTATTTATGTAAGGTAAGCTCCAAAAGTGTTATGCTTCTCTTCTTGAATTGTCCCTTTAGCAAGGAAGTGTTGAGTCTAGACAACCTCAAAATCTCATTGTGGTGGAAAAGGAAGAAAGATGGGAAGGAAAATTAATTGAAGCAACCCTGGAAACCTGGCTAAAAAATGATGAGGCTAGAAAGAGCCACCATTCCATGCCAACTTTTATCCTTTGGGAAATTTGGTTCACAAGGAATGAGGCCCTGTTCCAAGATAAAGTAGTCTTTGTTAGGAACCTTCCCTAAATTCAAGAGAGCCTACATTTGCTACCAAAAAGTCTCAAAGCAAGAAAAACTAAAGAAATCTAGCATCCTCTGACATCTCTCCTAAACTTTAATACTCCTCATGGATTATTCAATGTGGCAGCAAACATAGACTCAAAACAGAGTGGAAATGGGGGGATTCAAATTATTCTAGAGAATCTAAACACAAAGCCAATATCCTTTGAATGTGGATTAGGTGCTGTCACATATCTTATTTTTGTAGAAGTAAAGACTACAACCATTGCAATGAACTTTGGATGTGGATTAGATGCTTCCACAAATATTTTTACAATAACATTATTGTAATCATACCCTAATGCACAACATCTCTTTAATTATATTTGATAAAAAATTAATTAAACCAAAAATCTAACCACTAGAAATAACTTATTAATTTATTAATTGATCATCAAATTAACATTCCATGCCAACAATATTGTTCCAACTAAATTTAAAACTATTAAACAAAAATATCTAACCACATAAAATAACCTATTCATTATCAAAATAACATTCCATCCAAAAACAATTTAAACCATTTATATGAAAAAATAATGATAATAAATTATTTAACTCATTCTTTATAGATTTATTATAACCTAATTTGAGAATAAAAAATAAATGTTTCAATGTCACAATAAATTTTGATAGCTTTATCCATCAATCTTTTTTAATGGATATAAGACACTCTCATTTAGTAACTTGTCATATCTCGTAACCCTTTGGACAAAAGAAAAATAATTTTAAATAGGAAAACAAATCAAATAATATTTTTGATTTCAGACTTCTATGATCTATATCATTTTCAAATAGAATGTTTGGAATAATCACATAGTTATTTTGGAGACGAAGTTTCCAACTATCTATTATGGTTCATCGTCAAGACTAGAATGAACCACAATAAATAGTTCGACTCCAAAACATCTACGTAATTATTCTGAAAATTATATTTCATAACAAATAATATTTATTTAGGCCACCACACAATGTTGGCTTTGAATGGTAATACTAGGATGTGTTCTAATTGTGTATCAAGGACAGGTTCAAGTTCTAGAGACCTTGGTAAGCTTAGGATTCACACTAATTCATGCAAAAGAAAGACCATGCATTAGAATTTGTGTCATAAATATCCATCTCTATCCTATTCATACAATCTTGCTCTATCAATGTAAAATTATTTCATGAATTATTCATACAATCTTGCCCTATCAAAGTAAAAATATTTCTTAAATTCTCCTCGAACCATGAACTACTTTAAGAGTTAGATTTGACTTATAACTCTTTGTCATTACTAGCCACTCATGTCCTAATTTATTTGAGAGTATTTACAAACAACCTCTCATTATCTAATTAATTCCTATTCTATGCACTCAAAAGACTAATATTACATTAATTCACCACTTAGGAATCCAGCTTCCTAAAAATACATGACCCCCCATGTCTACTTAATTATAATGATTTTATTTGGGTTGAATGCTCCTGCATCATCTCCTATCTCATCAATGGTCCCCTCAGTGGGGACCATTAGCTCTGCACCAGTAGATCTATCTAACTTCTTCTTCTTCTGCGCACCTCCAACACTTTTCTTCTTCCACATTATCACTGTAAATGGGGAATCAAAGTCCACCATGTCTACAAAAGGGTGTTCACCAACTTGATATCTCTCGTTAGTGGATGGTTCCTCCTGTTCAACTTCGTGCTCTTTTTCCTACATGGTGTTCTTCTCAAGGTCAATTGCGACCTTCTGAGGCACCTTCTCCTTTGTCGCTAGCATTTCAGTCTATGCACCTCTAGTGGCTTGCTATGTCTTACTTGTGCCTGCCTGCTTTGCATCTTCTTAATATGGAGTGAGCCAATTACTAGAACACTTTATTATTATTAGTAGGATGTCCTCCTCAGTAACTAATAATGGTAGGTCATACCATATCGCCTCCAAATCTTTCTTCGCGTGGATATACACATGGTAAAAATATTCTTTAAAGTTAGAAATGCTATGATATTCTTGAAACAAACTTGGTGATAGTTGCATCTTCTAGTTGATCACCATGTGCAACATCCATCTCAAATAAGAACCAGAACAATTTGTTCTCTGTAGCTCGGGTCAATTCCTTAGATGCCCACAACGAGGCATACTTCACAACCTCACACACATCAGGGTCCATAGTGGGGAATTGTGACTCATCTAACATTCTCCATGATGTTAGTGTGATTAAGAGAAATAACCACATGTAGTTTAATTTATTTGCTTCTTCTTGCATTTCTCTAAAGTCATCCAAAAATTCCTAACAAAAATACCCTGCCCAGTTAAACTGGACCCCCTTGCTGCACTGTGCAGCTAGAGATACAAATAGGGTTGGCACTTTGTCTACCTGACACTTTCTCATTATATTACCAGCCAAAATGTGCACAGAAAACTTCACAGTTGGATCATTAATAGAGCTAATGGAATATCCCCATAATTTATTAACCATACCGAAGTCATTCTTCATCTAATTAGCCAAACTTTTCTCCCGAGACTTCCCATCAAATACGTCAGTGGGTTTCGTCCTTGGTAACGTAGCATAGTGATCCTTCTAATTAAAATATCATCTATGGGTATTTTCATCTTGAGACAAAAACACCCATCATGCACTAATGCCAACAACTAGCACACAAAAATTGTATTTATGTTACTTTGCCCAAAATGTGGAACATATGGCATATTTAGCAATCCAGTTTTCTGAATTCTTGTTGCCCACGACAATGGTTTGACCCTTGTGACTCAAGCTTCCTCATAGTAAATGAATTTTGATATTTTTTGGGCTCGAATTGGGGATACTTGTTTCGATCATTTAGATTTCGGTCCTCCATGTGCAGTTGTGGCACCCTTTTTAGCAAGTCTCCCTCAATTAGCACATCCCCTAGTAACGGGGGTGTAAAGACCTTAAATTGTATAACATATGGGTCACTAGTCACCTTTAAAGTTGGCTTTCATGGCGGAATATAAGGTGGCAACTTGGATATTGGTTCCACCTCATCTATGCTGATATCCTCTATTTTGTTGGCCACTTCTCCCTCATCCAAATCTTAGGGCTCCATCGATTGCTTCAGATTATCCATTCTCTACTTAGACTGTTGTTCTATGGGGATTTTCCTTGGTGATTGCCTAACTGGAGGCTTTTGTGGATTCTTTTGATTCTTGGTTGCTACTGCTGCGGACGAAGGTTTTGTCCTCGATAATCTTAGTGTAGTGGAATGCATAGGTAGTGTAGCAACCATAATGGATCCTAGCCTATGCTTAAGAAACTCTTGCTCAATCTCCTCTCAACTCCAACCAGACATGGAGCAAAACACTTGGGTCACACTTAGGCGAAGAATCACAATTCAACTTCTCAACATGCGAAGTGTCCGAATTTGTAGCAGGGTGCCATATTTATAACCTTTTTCAAATTCAAATTCCTTGATCTCCTTAAGATCCTCCACATAAATGTGAATTTGGTGTATGATTCGCCTATATATGATCCTTAAATGTGCTTCCCCCACTTATTTTAATGAAAATTTCTCTGTCAAATAAACTGTAGCAAACCCAACGGTAATATTCAGGATGAAATGCGTCAGAAACTCCCCCACAACATAATTACCCCTTCTTCATCGTAGCTTCCTCAACCTGTGCCATCCTCTTGAATACCGCACAACCCTCCCTCTTCGAAAAAGTCCTTCTTTGGCAGAGTACTTTATAGTCTCATGCTTCCTTCCAATTTCTTGTAGCACTAAGCCTTTCCTTCGTCCATATAGTCATTGCGTTGTCCTAGGGACAAAAGTTTCCCTGTAGAGCTTCAACGTACTACCATTTACTAGTCCAACAAATAATTGTCCATTTAGCTTTACCAGCTGAATTGTGCCACCATCTAAGATTTCCCTAATAATGTATGGTCCTAGCCAATGAATCCTAAACTTACAAGTGAACTTCGCGAACTTACTATCATAAAATAGAACCAAGTATCCATTCTTAAAAGTCCTCTGCTTAGTGTGTCGATTGTGCCATGCCTTTTTTAGGGATTTCGGTACTTGTTGGTGAAATCCTTCAAGAAAGCGATCTTCTTCCAATGCGAGAAGTTGTTCCAAAGTCTCCTCCATAATATCATTTTCTGCCATATCTGTAATGACAACAATCCAAAGACTGGGCACTATGTATTCCATAGGCATTACAAATTCATGTTCATACACCAATCTAAACGAAGTCTGTCCTGTGAGCATTTTGCAAGTAGTCATGTATGCCCATAAAACCGCTAGTATGCACACATCCCAATCATTCCGTTGACATTTCATACTTTAGTTAAAGAATTCTCCAAAATCTTATTAAAGGCCTTGACCATTCCATTCACCTGAGGATGATAAGGCATGCTCTTTTGATGATGCATCTAAAATTCCTCTGTTAGTGCTTCAATAGTGTTATGTAAGAAATTCGAATCTCTCTCGCTCATCAAGATCTTTGGTCACCCAAATTGCGACAATATATACTCAAAGATGAAGTGCACAATACTGTCTACACTGTGATCCTTTACCAGTTGTGCTTTATCCCATCAGTCTTCTTTCCCGACGTCGAATTGATCGGTCCAACAAAGTCGATGAACCACTTATCGAAGGCCTTCAAGGTGACTTGTGGATGCAACGACAACTCATCCCTTCTCAATGGTCTTCCTATCCTCTAGCAAACATCACAAGAACCACAATATTCTTTGGAATCCTTGTGCACCATGGGCCACCATAGTCCCTGTTGGAGCCCATTTTTGTCCCCGTTTCATTACTCTTTTCACCTACTTTTTCACTCTTTTTACCTATATTGTACTTCTTTTACCTTCTATGCTATACCATTTACTACCAAAACCCCATCATCATATGACTAGAGGTAAAGGCATTCTACTTTGATGTTTTTGGTTAAGTTTGGATAGACTATAGGATCATACTTATTAGGCCATCTCTAACTATCTATTTTATTGCACTTGTAGCTATGGAGAATGTTGGTAGGTGAATGACAAGCTAAACATATTTTTCAAAGCATGAGGAGGTGGACACTTCATCAATTAAGTTTCACTGTCATTATGTACTTAAAACTTCATTTACAATTATGTACTTAAGCTAGTAGTCAATGATCGACAACATCTTTTGGTGGAATAGTAAGCAGTTTATAGGATATTCTGGCATATCATACACCGATATCCTATGGACGAGGATAGAAAGTGGTTTTTAAAGTCAAACACAACCAACCAAAGTCTAAGTGAGAAATGCACAACTGATTCAGGATTGATCTTATGAGATATTATATAGCATGTGATAGTCATCGATCAACAATTTGCTATGTTAAGAGATAGTTAGTTAAACCTAGTATCCATCGGCTATCTTCTTGAAGGCCAGATGAGTTTGAATTTGGGGGACTGCCGAGTAATGATGGCGATGTAATGTTCCAGACTCATTGACTTTGAAAACTTATGTTATTTTTTAGAGCCCAGACTATGTATATCAGTGTTTAAGCATTGATTTAATTCAGTTCCAACATTTTGTTACTATAATTAATTATGGATGCGTTGTGAATTTCATTTTACTAAGTTAATTTTACTTACTTCAGGTGTGGCAAGGGCCCACCACATCTGGAGCCAAGTTTATAGTTAGTCTAGATATATGATTAGTTTAATTTGTTAATTTTACATAGTATGTTGTGTGATTGTTTAAGTTTCAAATGGTTTAATTGATTTTCTACCTAATTTTTTATTTCGATCCTATAGATTAAATTGACAAACTAAACTTTCTTGATTAATTCGTAGACACTGAGAAATGAATTAAATTGTTAATTGTCTCTTATGAAGAGCCTCATCATACAGATGTGCTGTGAATCATTCTGATTTGAATTATTAATAGAATTTTGAATAGTATTATGAACCTTATTTTCTACAACCCTTCGAATTCAATAGTGTACATGGATACTTCAATATTATGTTTCTCAATCGATTATGTCGTATAATGAATAAAATATTGTTTACATTGGAATTGTGCATAGGGTTATGAAATTCCTTTTAGTTTTTTGAGAAGAATGGTTTGGTTTCTCGAGATTTGTTCAATAATTTTAGATCTATAAGATTTGTGTAACAATTTAGTTTCTTGAATTTTTCGAATAGTCTCATAATTACGAATTTTTTGTGATATTGTAGAAGTTCTGCTACGATTTAAGCCTTCGAATTTGGTGTGATTACAATCATTTTGACTTTGTTTCATTCACGAACAGTAGTTAGATTTCTTAAAATTGTTATCATAGATAGTAGTCGTATTTTGCTTTTGAACATTAGTTAGATTTCTTTTGATTTCAATTGTGAATAAGTAGTGCAACTATAGACTCAATTAGGAACAAAGGTTCTCATTTGTTTAAATTATCACTTAAATTTCCTTCCAGTTTTATTAGGGTAGTCAATTTGATAAGTCTCTCAATAGTATGGTATAGTGGCCTTAAATGTCATTTGTTTAGATTGCTTTGAGTATCATTTCGGTTGCTTTGATATAGGTAGTATTTGCATTTGAATGTTGAATGTATTTCTTTGATTGAGTTAAATTAAAGAACTCCAGAGATTAATATAAAATTTGCATTCAATAGCTTAATTTAGATTTCGAGTTCATTAGATTAGTTTAGATTTAATCTTCATGCTCTTTGATCTAGTGATTCATGTTTTGTATTGGTCAACATTAGAACAATCAAATGAGTGTTTCCCATTAAACATAATTTGAATTTTGTAATTAGCATTTCATAAGTTAGAGTGATTTTACTGTTAAGAGGAATAGTGTTTGAGATGATTTGTTCGAGTTTTGCATTATAGAAGTTATTTTTAGCAAGCCCGTCTTAGTTGTAATATTCTTGTTTAAATGAGTGATTGAATAGAGTTAAAATAGGAATGTATTATATAGGATTTAATGAATGAGTTATTCAATATTTAGTGAGTGAGTTTGTTGAGCATTGAATCTCTTAAAACAAGTACTATTTATTTGAAGATTTGTTAGAACAACACACTTGATTCATGGTTGAATGCTTTAAGTAGATAGAGGAGTTTGATTAAATCAGTTTCTGTACTTAAACATTGATTATAAGAGGAAGCCATCTGCTCTGTAATTAGATCTTGAATCTAAACCAATACACAGTTTAACTCAATGATTACCATCCCTCATTGATAATTTAATATTAGGAGCTTTAAAATGACGAATAAAACTCCTAACAATCCCACTCTTAAAATATTCTATGCAGTGGCCTTTCCTTTATAGTGTCCTCTTGTGACACCATTCTGTGCTTATGCCAAAATAACATTTGGACCTGCAACCTCGTGCCCTCCTTCTGATTCAGGGATGTTGATGTATCATGGATCCTCCTCAACTTCTTTTGTGTCTATATTATAACATTCTAGAGCATGTTGCAACTTTGCACTCCAGTCAGGATGTACCCAAGTTGTAAGCTCTATCGGTGTCTGAAAAATTGATGCTTTGTTATTCTTAAGTACATCATCTATACACTAAAACCCATCTTCAAAACTAAAAGTCATTAGGAAGCTTTCCTTCGTATCCCAGTTAGTGGTGCCATGGTGTCTGTTTTGAGATGCCAATTCATTAGTATTACATGAAAAGTATGATAAAATATGTGTACCCACTCTAGTTGATGTTCTTCACCCCATGCTTTATCCCAACGAGCCAAATTTTCTTAAGGATCAACCCTACCATTATATTTTTATGTGAGCCTTATGTTTGCATAACCAAACCTTACCCTCATCAATTAGCGATACTCCCTCCAATATCCTATATTACCTCTATGTGTGCCCCACCGTCACATATGTGTAGCCATCAAATCTATATCCAAGGCCTCAAATTGCTATTATTCTGGTACATCCCTTTAAAAATCATCAAGAAATACATTGACATCACCTATCCCATCATAATATGGAAAATTATGTACCTCAGTTGATATGCAACAAATATATTTTGTAAGTTTATTACAATGCAGAGTAGAAACTTCGTGTAATAGGTTCTTCCAGTTCTCCAATTCGTCATCTGAGTCTGAATGACATGAACTATCCTTCTACTAGATTATCCTTCCATCTGTAGTGGAGTTGAGCCAATCCTCATCTCGTGCAGTTAATTTGTAGATGTCATCAATATCTTCATCACCATATTCTTTGCGGATGGGTTTTGTATATCGTGTTCCTTCACAGGGATCTATAGGAACAATGACCCTGGTATTGTTCTTTTCAAACACCATACTCCTTCTTTTCAAATTTATTATCGCATCCATATCGAAAGCCCAATCAAGTCTAAGTAATACTAAATATGGATTGATGTCATCCACAATCTCAATAACTTCAAATTTTGCTACTAAGCTTTCTCCTTCAATATCCATAATAACTCCATACAATCGACCCATCGGGATGATCTTCTACTGATTAGACATGGGCAACTGAATCAATGACCATCGTAGCTTGTGTTGCCCCATTCGCTCTCAAGTTTGCTTCGACAATAAATTTTCATTAGATCCCAAGTCAAGAATTACCTAATCCATTTTGAACTCACCGATCTGTGCAGTTAAGTGCATCTCTTGGCCAATTCTTTTCGTATTTCTATTTACCTCGTTTACTATGCATTTTTCAAGCTGTGACTTTTCTTACCAGCGCAGTTATCAATTAGCTTTTTCAATCGTTCTACTACTTTCTGATCCCTTAGCAATTTCATATAGGTTTGTAGAAAATATTTCAGAATTGTTGGATTAGGATTTTCCATCATGGTACCGATTGCAAATTATTCTTTCATGGCACTAATTGTGTCTCTATCTTTGATGTTGAAGCTCCCAGGTCCATGAAACCCTTCTTTGCTTCCATGAAGATTTCTTTCTCCCTCTGCATATTGAACCCATTACTCTTCTCTCCTACCTTCCTAACCCATGCATCCGCCACTGGCTTTTTACCCTTTGCTTTATCTGCTCCCATAGCTGCACCACTTCATGTCACCATATTAATGCTTGGATCATACTCGTGCGGTTTAGGTATCATCATTTGTAAATTTTGCACAGGCTGTTGATTCTTCATTTCTTTCATATTATCCATTAAAACAAGGAAATACTCTATCACATGGTCAAGCTTTCTGCAATACTAACAAGAAGGGTGAGTGGGGTTCTAACAATCCCGCAGAAAATGTCCAACTTCGCCACAACTATAGCATATGATTTGACCCCGACCTCGTCCAACACCACCTCCTCGACCACGTCCTCAACCTTGAAATCCTTTGTGGATCGTAGGTGAACCATGATATTCATGTGTGTGGCCTTCAGCTTGCATCCTATATGTTAGATTTTGATCCATCATCAAATCATAGTTGTGATAATCCTTCTCGTCATGTCCAACTGATCGACAAAAGTTACAAAATAATTTCCTTAGTGACTGCACATATTTTTGTAACAAATAATAATGATCAATCAGGTGTTGACCCGCAACTCGTAAAATACTACACTAGACACTTGGTCCAGTACTTGGTCTAGCACTAGGCTCTAGCTTCAAAGGATTGGGACCTCTGACAACCACATAATCACAATAAAATGGCACTAGTCCTTATAGTGACCTTCCACTTTACACATTGTACACCAAACTTCTGAGTGCATCTCAGACTAGGCTTCCTTTCCTTTCTTCAAATCTTGTAGCTCCATATGCAATCTTTCTAACTGGGACTGTATCTACTGAACCCTTATGCAAGTATCTTGTACCGGTGAAACTTATAACTTCATCATGATTTCCAATGCTTACGCTTGCGTCCCAATATTTTGCTATGATAATGGTAATTTGAGATGCGGTAATAGCACAACTATATACCATTCTTTGTGTTGTTAATTAGAGATATGGAAGTTGACTTGTCCCAAAAAACATTTTAACCTCCGTTCAACATCCCAGCTAGTCTCATTGACTGCTTTCTTAATTTATTTTATTTATGTAATGCACTATAACTGTAACTTGGGCTTCTTAAATTTTGTCTTCAATGTGTTCTTTGTCACAGCTAGTGAAGTAGTTGGATTTGTTGTGTTGTACATGATATACCATGAAAACGCTCTATCATGTAGTGCTATGACAGGTTGTTCTTTCTTCATATTGTCATCATTGATCTGTTGTGCTTTCCACACAACTTCCATGATAAACTAAATTTGATCAGGATCCTCTGATCCTTGACCCTTAAAAATAGGCATCTTCACTATGTTATCCATGTTAAAAGGTGGAGGTGGATGTGGAGGTGTAGGTGTATGAGGTGGAGGTGGAGGTTTGGGTGTAGGTGTATGAGGTGGAGGTGTAGGTGTAGGTGTATGAGGTGGAGGTGAAGGCAGAGATGGAGTGGCTGGATGGGGAATCCTAGAAGTGTCTTGATTATCTAACTACGACACACCTCTAGGCATACTAGGGTTTCTCTTTTCTTCTTTACTTTTTGATTCACCCAATAATGGACTCTACGCACCTTCAATGAATTTATCACGGTCTATTTTGAACCTTTTTCTGCTTCATGTAGATCTAGTCTGGCTTCTTTTAAACATCAATTCATAGGCAATACAACCTCTTCACATAAAAACATCTTAATCCATAGCTTTAAATAATTTATATACTTACCTTGTGGACCTTCGAAAAATCGAAACTTAGCTTCATTATAGGATACTGATGTGTCAATCACAAATTCATGATAAAACCTCTAAGAATACTATCGATATAGTAGTCAACAACCCTTGCGACCTTATTTTCAGTTTCCTTTAGTCACTTAATCAACTCTGGGGTCCACACAATAGGATTGTTCTGTTTCCAATAGGGCTTGTTTATGGCTAGTTTTGAAAGCCACTCGTGCAACTCACTAGCAAATGATGTGAAAAATATTTCGTGTTGTTCTGTATAAATATACCTTTGTAACCACCTTTTTATCGACTGGAGTGAATTTCTATTTTCCCATGCTACAAATTCGTGCAACTTCGGACCTACCCAATCTTGGATCTCTTTTTTAGTCTGTCACCACATCCCTCAGATAGATCCTGGTCCTAGTAGCATATTGGGTTCAGAGGCTTAGACCCAGGTTTAGAGTTAGTATGCACTAACCAAAAAAAATCTATACTACTGACTGTTTTGGCAACGATCTATGTAGTATAGACTGTAGTCTCACCCGAGGCAATATTGGTGGATGCTAGAACCAGGTTTTAGCATCCAGAGTGGCTATGAAGTGTGGTTGTAAGGTTTCATCCTGTTTAGGGCTTAATCCAACCTTTGTGAACCATTAACCTTATTATTACATTCATAAAGCATTTCCCTACTTAACAGACTTGCAAGCAGTGCGTAACTAGTCTAACATGCATTATTCATCATATAAAATAGTTTGTGAACCTTCGCGATGCAAGTACAAAAGAAATATATAAAATGGAATCATAACCAAGCCCAAGTATATAAACTATGCGAACATATATAAATACAAAGATTCATTCCAAATTCTTCTTTATTAATTCAAATCTTCACTGATACAATCTTTCTGACTCCGCGCACATAGTTGCAGACTTACCAAGGTCTCTAGGCACACAACTGCAGGAGCCTTCCCCTTCGTCCGAATATAAAAATATACCACAGTTACAAACCCAAAATCATATCATAACGTGAATTTCTAGCTTTGAATCACTAAGACATCCCTTTATATATCTTTTTCCCTTACAATACCATGGCCCGCAAACCTTGGGCGGAGCTCCAAATAGTCAAATTTATCCCATACCTTTACAAAATAAGGGGTTTTGACCTACCCTAAAGTCTTTTTGAATCCTAGGACCTTGTGTGAATCACGCTCCACTAGTCAAAATGCAGAGACTTTACATGATGTAGACAAAACTTGGACCTAGGGGCCCCTACCTAACAGGGAGCTACATAGTTCACCTAGGGATTATTGTGGTAGCCATCAAAATTAATGTCATGTTATGTGCAAAAATTAATATAACTTGTGAATGTGAAATGTGATTGTGAACTAAGTAAACTATTAAAAAATATCTCCAAATTTTTAACAAATGGAAAACGTGTTATTTTTCCTATGTTAATAATGGAAGTTCACAAAAAAAATCAACATATAAATGGAAATAAGGGAAAATTTAACATTTTAAATTTTCTTAAAATAATAATGAAAACTAAAACAAAATAAAAATATAAAGATTAAAATTCTTAAATCACAAAAGTGCAACATTTAAATTTCAATATTCTAGGAAAAAAATATCACTATAAAGATCACTCTTGAGGAGAAATTACAAAATAAGAAATGATCATTTAATTTAAAAAAAAAAAAAAAAAAAAAACAAACAAAAACAAAAACCTCTTCTTTACAAGAAAATCAACATTACTTAAAAGGATGTATTTAAAGTCCTCCATTATATAGAGGGGAAACAACAAATTACATGTTTTTTTTTTAAAACAAAACAAAGAGATCTCATACATAATCAAAAAAAGAAATGTTATCACATTAAAGTTTAATCTTCGAGTGATTGTTTGTATGTAGGATGAAGATCATACCATAATACACAACATCTCATCTATTGTTTGCATGTAGAATGAGGATCATATTCTAATACACAACATCTCATCTCTTTAGTTATATTAGATAAAAAAATTTAACTAAACCAAAAATCTAGCCACTCGAAATAACTTATTAATTTGTTATCAAATTAGCGTTCCATAACAAGAATATTGTTCCAACTAAATTTCCAACTATTAAACAAAAAAATATCTAACTTAAAATAACCTATTGATCATCAAAATAACATTCCATGACAACCAATTTTAAACCATTTATATGAAAAAATAATAATTAGTAATTATTTAACTCATTCTTCATAGATTTAATATAAACCTAATTTGAGAATTAAAAAGAATATTTCATATGTCACACTAAAATTTGGCAACTTTATCCATAAAAAAAATTCATGGATAAGTCAATAACTTCTCATATCTTGTAACCCTTTGGACAACATAAAAATAATCCTAAAAAAACAATTAATATCTATTTAGGCCACCACATAGTGTTGGCTTCAAATGGTAATACCAGGATAAGTTCTAAATCTAAATCACAGACATGTTCACGTTTTGGAGGCCTTGATAAGTTCAGATGTCACACTAATTTTCCCTAATCATTGAATATTATTAATTTTTATTCCATGTCCATCAACATTATCCATCCACTGTTGTTAAGCGCTGCAAAGACAAGTATGTATAATCCTAAGGAATTTGAGTCACAAAACCCTCTCACCAATCTATTGGCATGTGCATGCACTTCACACTATTCATGTGACATGGCATTCTCATTTAACTTCCACAAACAAAGATCACGATCATCTTTTTAACATATCAAAACAACTCAATCATCACATCAATTTAAACATGCATATTCATCCCTTGCTAAGTTTGGCATGTCCCATGTGTCTTCATTCATTTGGCAGTGGAATTTATTTCCAAAGTCAGTTTGTTAGGGTAGGGGAGCGACTTCTATTACCGTGTAAGGACTTCTAGTTGTTATAGTACTAATCCAAAAAATAATCATAATTAAAACATAAATAAACAATATTAAGTTATATAAGTTATTATAATATGTCTACAATGGGCCCATATATTGATTGGGCTTACAACTGTCCAACACTAGTTTTTACTATGACAATTAAAAAGACATCCTGTCCCAAGTACCTTCAGATCTAACTTTGAAAACAAGAAAAAATTAAAAAGAAAAACTTCCATCCCATATGATTCAACATGACACATCACATCAGACCAACCCCAATAAATATAAACTGAAACAGCTATGCCCAAAGTTCATTGCTACCTGCACATGAATAGAGAATGTATGTGTCAGCCACAACTGCATATATGTTCATCTATGCAACTTGCTTGAAGCAATAAATGACACCAACACACAAGATTCAAGAATTAAACACAAGATTCATGAATTAAACACAAGAAAACACAAAGGAAAGAACAAGGATCAACCATAAGAGTTTATTGGCCATTGAATGACATCCAAATCAATCCACAACACACATTTGAATTTGGAAAAAATCAATCCATGTCAATCCTCCCTTCCAATCAAATTCAACAATAGAAATATATAAAACCACCTCATAATTGCTTCATAAACTTTCATTCTACTCATTTGCCCTTGGATTTACTCCAGCAGATACTGTGCAGATTGTAATCGGGTTTGAATAATTCAAGTATTTTTTGTTTTTTGTTTTTTTAATCTCCATTAATTTACAGTATAAATTTAATTTTTTTCCCTTTATTTATTTCTTTTATTTTTAATCTTCCAAATATTCAATTATTTTACCATATGAAAAAATTGTGTGCAATTTAGCTTCTGTGTGTGAAATTGCAGACAAAAAACCATAACATCTTAGTCAGCAGAGAACAAATTAATCATGCCAAACATGCAATTTAGCTTGTGTGTGTGAAATTCATCTTCTGTGTCATTCAAATGTTATACAAAAAATAATCCATCACATTCCGTCTTTGATTAAGATAAAAATGAGGCTCTTTGAAGAGAGATATCTATCAATGAAGTAGAAGAGGTAGTCAAATCTATGGCCTAGAACAAGGCTCCTAGAGTTTCCAGTAATCTAACACTTATTTGGTACTGAATCCACAAAGAGTAGCATAGGATGAAGCTATATTATTCTCCATTAAATAGGTGCATAGATCATAAGGAAATCCCACTTGATATGAGAGAACGACCTTGTCATTCAACACAACTCAATAAGTAGTTGATGAATTTGTCATTCACTCACGTATACAGTATAACTAAACGTTGATGAATTTAAAAAAAATCAGGAATGTATTCTTAGGAGACCATTTTACTTCATAACAGTCACCTAGGAATGAATTTAGTGTTAAGTATAGGCAATAATAGAGATTTGAATCCTTAATAAATGTCACAGTTTTCTTATTGAACAATATTTTGACACAACCTTGCACGCATATTATTCAATAATTGAATATGATATCTAGCAAGGAATGTATGAATCAAGGAGATTTAAAACCATCATGAAATCTCTTGATGTTACCTTTTGCACTTTAGTTCCCAAAAAACACAAATTTAAGGACCTCACAACCTTATCTCATTGCTCCATGAAATGTAATCTAAAAAGTAATTCTAGACAAAGTCTTACTTGTTGGTTGTATGGGAAATTAGGCCATCTAAGAAATACATGCCCATAAGGAGAAACCTACAAAAAGGTAAATGAAAAGAATCACAAGGAAGGCTTGAAATGATCAATGAAAAGGTACAAATTTCACAACAGATATTCTCTACTCATTGCAATAGGTGTGGCTTAGATAGACACAATACAAATCAATTTCTACATCATCATTTTCATATTAAATGAGAAGGATTCCATGTTCTAGATGAAGGATGTTGTTCTTCAAGTACATAAACTTCAAAATTTGAAATAGATTCCAAAGATATATCTCTATGGTTCAACAAGAATCCATTTTGATTAATAATCATTGTTCTTGTAAATATCCCAATGTTTGTAACTACAATATTGAAATCATTAATTGATGCCGTGAAGAAGAAAGCTTAGATGAAGAACCAAATATTGTTGGAAAAAAATTAAAGGTTTGTATGGCTCAAGGAAGAGGATATGGAGATGCACAAATGATGTCTCAAATAAAACGTTTACTTGAAGGAGGTATGAAGAAAAATATTTTGTATACCTTCCTTAAAACAATTGCAAAATCTTGTAAGTTCTCAGAAATTCTTGGCCCCATAGGTAGAAAGCCTAATTTTGTTAATGCAAGATTTGAAAGAAATACCAAATCATTTATAAGACATAACAGAAATGAGAGAACACAACCCATTACAGTTAATGATTTGGGAAAAGAAATAAGTATTCTGAAGAAAGAAGTCGTAGTACTCAGAGTCAAAATCAACAGGATATAATAAAAGAATCAAACAGACCTCTGGGCCAAACAAGAGATAAATTAATTAAAAGAAAAAATCAGGCAATTTGGAAAAATGCAACCTCCATTGGAAGATTTTGATGAAAAGGGAAATCCAAACATTAATATATTTGATACTCAACATACATAAGGACTTAATGCAATGAGGATACTTCTTGTACAATGTCAAAAGTATCCCATCCTCATTAAAAATAAAGATCAAGGGCCAAAGTTTTAAATTGAAATATTTGATAGATTCAAGCTCTAATCTGAACATTGTAAACAAAGAGATCATCCCTAGTATTTATCGGGTTCATACAATTCATTTTTCTATTAGGATAGGGAATAAGTTAATGCAGATGTATTATGAGGTAACTAAAGCAACTCTATGCTTTGATCATTACTGTCTAGATATGAAATTTCTACCTCCAGATATCCCAGTGGTCTAAATTTAGGAATTCCATTCCTTGTAGTAGTAGGACCCAATGGATCTACGATAATAGAATATGGGAAAGTATGGTATTTTATCACAATCCCATCCATCCATGGAATCTACAAGACCAAGGCCAAACCTAAGATCATCCTTCCATTTTTATCCACTCCACAATTGTCCGTATTAGTCTAAGTAGCAAAAACTACAAAAGGGAAGCAAAACAAAACCTAGGAGCTCAAGAATATCAATGCTAGTTTGAATATTGAATAGTAGTTGTAGGGTAAATAAATCAAGGAAAAGGTACAAGAATTGTAGAAACAATTTGAAGATCAGGTTTCTTCTGAAAACCCAATAACATTTTGGAAGAGAAAAAGATTTTTGTTGAAATTCTCATACAAGTCCCCCCATGAAGGAAGACCTTGTAAAAGTAGGGCTATTCTGATGAATTCAAAATTCTTGACATGCCTACAGGAGCTAAGTCTATAAGCTTTTGCATGCTATCATAATGAAGTGTTGTTAAGGAAGGGGAACAAGATATTTCAATGCGAAGGTAACTCATCCAAGTGATAATTTAAGAAATGATTTGAGTAGGATGATGAGATCATGTGCCATTATGGGAAAGCCAGGGTTCATTCTCTTTAAAACCTACACCATAACTAAAGATGCATATTCATTCTCTTTATGCAACAAATATGGGCTCAACATAGGCACTTCATCCTCTATCAAATTATACCCTTCCCTACAAGGGTCACAACACATCACTACACAAATGCCATGAGAATGTTTGTCAACTTCCACTATAGATTCTATATAGCAAGAAAATATGAGGTGGCTAGCGTTGAGTAGGTTGTCAAGTGAAAAATACAGTAACTCTCCAATGAATATTAAAGGTAAGGTTTAATGAATGGGCCCCGGACACTAGTTATTGAAGAACCAAAGACACCAAAATTTTTAAACTTATTGAGTTATATTGGTTGAACAAGACCTTTGTTTCTCAAGTGGTGGAGGAAAAAGGTAGTCAACATCAGTCCATAATGTAAAAGCAGAATGTGATGGACTAGTATTTGATGTGTTATGCAAATAATTTTTTAATATCGATATCATAATCAATAGCTATTCAAAACCTAAAACAACACAATGGAAGAAATACATAATGATACTTAAATTGACAAACATTATTGGTAGATACCATGGAAATGGCCAAGTTAAATCTCCATGTTTAAATTATAAGAAAGGAAATAGAAACCTCCTCACACATGTTATATATTCCATTTTTTCTTATCAATAGGATAATGAAGTATAATATAGGCCTATAGATACTAAAAAAACCCTACGAAGATTCTTGTGAAGCACAAATTTAAACAAATCCTTATCTCCAATTTTGACAAACATTAGGCTTCTATGTGTGAAATTGCAAATAAAAACCATAGCATCTGAGTCAACAGAGACGAAAAATTAGTCATGCCAAACAAAGACAATAGAGACAAAAATAATAGAACATCTATGGCAAAACACGTAGGCCTAATCATTCTTTAATCACAAAAATTTAGTAGATTGTATGCAATAAATAACATGCCTCTAAGAATGGCAGAATTGGAAGCAACTGTAGTTGACAATGTAGAGAACTGGAGTGCTTTAAGATACATTCAAACACTGCAACCTATGGATGGAGATTCAAGTCGATGCAAACACAATAAATTTCTTATTCAAATATATGTAGGTTGCAAGTATTGATTAACTTGTTCATATTTAAATTTCAGGAAATAAATAAGACTGAGTTTCTATTATGTAGGTTGCAATTATTCATTAGCCTTTCATATTTAAATTTTTGATTCAAATAAGACTGAGTTTATACTAAAACAACTTCCATTGATAGAAATAAATTTTAACAATATGCATGTTGTTGCAACCATGCCACAAGTTCAATTGCAGATCGTATAAGGAACAAGAGGAGGTGAGGGGCCAACGGTGCCCAATTGTGATGCACTTCATCGGAAGAGCGAATGATCGATGATGTCATTGCTTCTAATGCTCCATGTAATGATGTTAAGAATGTCCATGTAGTGGCAGATCATGTTGTCTTACCATCTACCATAGAGCCACCCTCAACCACAATACAAGGTGAAAGCTCAATTAATAATATCAGTGCCATAAGAGGGTGGAAAAAGGAATACATGCTAGGTGAAATTGATGACATAGAGTTTAGGGGATATTCAATATGTGCATTTGCAAAAAAAAACATGGAATTGTGGTGGGCTCCAGTATTGCAACAATAATTTTGCAACTCCTGGGACTCCCTTCTTTACTTTTATCAACCTGGTAGTTCGTAACAAACTTGGAAGCGACGGTGATGTATGCACAAGTACTAGCTCTTGTCGCAGCTGTCATTTGGCAGCTGGCACAAGTCCGCTAGGAGCTTAAGCCAACTTCTATGAGCTCTGAGAAGAAGCTTTTTAATTTATGGATGGAAGCTAACTCAAAGGAAGCTAATCTACTTGCAGAAAGAAACTGAAAAGCTAAAAGGAAATGCAAACCCTAGCAAACCCTAATTTTACTAGCTAGCCCTACTGATGCAAAAAAGAGGATGCAAGCTACTGAAAGAGATGCCATTGACTTCTAGGAAGGTAAAATACATGTGTCTAAGCTACTTCTATCTGAAGGAAACATCTTTTTGTGTTTTTGACTAACTTGTCAGAATTATCATGCATGTGCTTTCACTGTTTTTGAATGTGCAGAGGTGGATTAGCGAGATAAAATGCTTGCAGGAGGTCGGGAAGGTTTGAAGAGGGCCTAAGGGGTCCCTAGCACCCTTCCAGAGAGTTTCACAAAGTTTGGCTATCAAGAAACAACTTTCGTGAGCTTCTACAGGAAGTCTGTGGGGGTTCTACAAGATGTTATGGAATTTCTACAGGATGTTTTGTAATTTCTACATGATGTTCAAAAAGGGGATTTTGGAGGATTGATGGAGGAAGAAAGGTGAAGGAGTGGGTATGGAGGTGAGATAAGGGTGTGAGGAGGTCCAGGGCTTGGTGGATGGAGTTGAGGAGTGGTGAGGATGGTTGGATTTGTTCGAGGAGGGTAGAGCAATGTTGCACAAAAATATGGGAATTAGGGCAAAGCGAGCGAATGTGGCAAACGTAAGGCAAGAATCCAGGTTAGTGGATGGAGCAGGTGGGATTGATAGAGTACGAGTAGATAGAGAAGTATTACAAGTGCTCTGCAAGTTATTTTTCAAACTGAACAAACAAAGACTTGTAAAATCAAGGACCTAGTTACTTTAGGCTAATCTGACCTAGATAACAGAAAAGAAAAGGAACAGAAGTTTATTTGCAACGAAATCATGTGAAATAAATATGCAACTAACCAATCATAAACCTGAGCACATAACCACAACTGGTATCAACTTCTGCAAATGAGAATCTAACACTAATAATTGCATGGTGAAGCAAAGACAGTGTTTTTGGTGGCAGCAAGGTCACCTTGGTCACAGCTCATGATTCCACTGAGGGAGAGGTGAGATCCAAGGTGCTTGATAGCCTTTTTCTGAAGATATTCCTTGTTATTAACCTATCAAATCAATCTGAACATGAAAAAGCCTTTAACCATCATCAACTATGATCTAGGTAGCCAAGCAAGATTCTAATCTACTTAACAGAAATTATTTTGCAAAGACATAAAAAAACAAATAATAGTACACAAAGGAAGCCTTGGCACTTGGGTTGGGCCCAACCCCAAGAGCTACATGCTCCTAAGAAAAACTCAGAACTGATGCCAAATGAAGTTGCTTTCCATTACTCAAAAATAACCATGTCACAAGAAATTTATACAACAGCAGCTACAAAATGAGCTGAGAAAATAACAACACTATATTGCAAAATACAACAGTTCAAAAAGTAGCCTACGAAGGCTGGAAACCTTCCTATTTATGCACTATGAGTGTCTCCAACATCCTTCCTTAACTCAAGGGGCTCGACTACTCAAACTTCCAGTGATCAGCCACTTTACACAAGACTGCTCGATTGCCCTTGGGAATCCTTTTCGATGGCCTGCTAAACTTTGAGCTGAGGGTGAAGATTTCGAGGAAGGGCCTTTCAATGCAGGAGACACCCTTCCTATGAATCCTCACCCTTGTTCCTTCATGCTTGGCTGTCATCTGGCTCATAATTGCTTTCCCTTGGTCCAAAATTTGTCCAAAAATCTGCAATAACAACGTGTTAGCCTTCTTGGTCAAGTGACTATCCTCATTTGTTCAACTAACATAAATTACTCAAAAAACATGCATAAACTATGAAAAATGGTGGATTGACGAAGAACAGTTAGGAAAAATGAGCCCAATAAGTTACCCAATTCCGAGGCTCATCATCACTCCCCTGCTAAATGGTTTGCTCATCCTCAAGCAACTAATCCAGCTCATCATCCTTGATAGCCTTGACTGCCTCTCTCACATCCCAGGCCTCTGAGGTGATATATTCTTCACGGTCATGAAATCCTTCTTTTCTTTCCACTTCTTCCCGCTGCCTGTGTTCCTCCTCTTCTTTGACTCCTTCCAGAAGCCCCAAAAGCAAGGGAGGACTGAATTTTAAGCCGATCTAGTTGGCCTGAAGATTCTGCATGGATTGTTTGTAGAGGGGTACTCTTACCAAGGCCTCCCTCATCCTTGTTGGGGAGTGGTATTCCCTTATTTTTAGGCTGTGGGACAGTGTGTTCCACCTTCGTGTGCAAGCATGAACACAGTTATCCCCCAACAGTGTTTCCACGTCCTCAAAATGGGCTATGGCTTGAGCTTGTCGTTCAATGTAATCTGGTAGTTTACTAAGTGCTGGTGGGCGTATATTAATGTTGAGGGCTCCTCCGGCTCCGTTCTGATCATTAGTGGTTCCTTTAGTTCCCTGTCCATATCTTTTCGGACCTCTGCTGCTCTCTTTTCTTCGTGATTTAGCCAAGAGGCCATGGCCATCAGTTTCACATCTCCTACCGCAGCATTGGGATCCCACAAATTCATGTTGGGAAGGGCCAAGTTGTGTATGTAGAACTTTGATAATTTGGCCTTGTCCTCTAACGAGCTACTATCACATAAAGCCATGAATTGATGATAGTTTTGGAATGGAGTGGTGCCCCTTTGGGCCAAGGTGTTGATCTGGAACTGCAACCATTGCTCCTTAAGGTATAAGGCATATGGTTTGGTCGGTTGCCTACACTGTATTTCCTCCACTACCCAGCTGGCCATGCAGGCCAGTTGGGCCTCCTTCTCTTGTACTTGTTTCCTGAGAGACTGTATCTCCTGTGCTGCTTGCAATTCCTTCTCCTGTAGCTATGTAGTCAATGCCTCAATTTCAGCCTGCAACCCATCTCTTCTCTGCTGTTCATCAAGGGTTTCTTTGTCTATTGTGGGCTCCTTTTGCTTCTGCTGTTCTCCCAAGGTGTGGGGCCTATCTTCCTTCAAGTGTCCTTGTAACTGTAGCTGCTGTTTAAGTAGCTCATTTTCTTCTTGTAGCTTGGCCCACTGGCTACTTTCCACATGCCTTACCATAGCTAATTCCTTTCTTTCCTCTTTGAGTTGTTCTTCCAAGGGACCTATATCCACCACACCCTTGGACTTGGCGATTTTCATTCAAGTGTGGGTCCTCACTCTCTCTTCCTCTAGTGCAAAGAAAAGTGGCACTGCGAATTTTTGGGGAATTATCTTTCAGGCCTCTAACAGGTTATAGTAGGAGCCCAAGCTAGGCTAGGGGCTTGGTTCCTCAATCTTCTCAGTATTTTCTTCCTCCTGTGATGATTTAGCTGCCTTTTCTTCCAATTCCTCGGTCTCCTTTAGTCTAGCCAGCATTTCCTGTAGAACTGTCTCAGCATCCTATAGAGAGGTTTTTGTGTCCATCATTTTAATCTTTTCTCTCCAGGTGGATGTTCTCGGGCTTCCCCGCTCATAGGTGATGGATGCCTTTGAAGGAGACTTTTCCTTTTGTTTAGCTGTGGTGTCCTCAATCATAATTGGCTCTTTTGACTCTGGCTGGGGTCTGCCAATTTTTATCCGCGTGCTCCTTCTTGCCTTAAAATGCATGGAAGGCTCCCTTTTTCACTTCCATTTTTGCTTTGGAGATGTGCTTAAGGTAGCCAGCACCATTGCTGCCTCCTTGGCTAGAATCTCAAGAGATTTCTTATTTCGCTGCTCTGTTTCCATGCTTCCTGTAGAAAGTCCTGTGTCGACTGTTTTCATGCTTCTTGTAGAATCTGTTTTCATGCTTCCCGTAAAAATTGTTTCAATTATTTCGGTCTGCTTGGCTGGATGTGTCTCTACTTTTAATTTCTGTGTGGTTGCCTTGGTTTTGCCCTCCTTTGTTTGGACTTTCTCAGTCCTCTCTGCTCTACTCTGCAATCGTTTTTCCCTGGGTGTTTGTGCCATTGTTCCTGCCACAGTTTTAGGCTCAGCAACTTGGCCTTTTCCTCGTTTCTCCTTATGTTCTTTCTGTGGCGGTTTGTCCTGTGTTTCTTTACCACTGGCTTTCTCTCCTACCTCAGTGTGTTCCCTTTCCTCACTACTAGATGAGGTGATCTCCTCAGCCAGAATTCGAATATCATCATCTCTGGACATGTTGCGGAAAATCTCCCAGGAGAGGGGGACAGTGTACGTGTGGAGGGCACCTTTCACTAAAATCTTGATGAGCCCATGATGGGCTAGCTGATCTAGTGTCCCTTCCTTCAATTTTGTGCCACATTCAATTAATGATTGTAGAAGGAAATAGGGGATGCTCAACTTATTTTTTAGAGGTAAATCCAACCCATGTCTTAGTTCACTCAGCAACCGGAAATGATAGCCGTAGACAATACTGAACTGCCCCTCACAGGTAATGTATTTCATGATTTGGAGACTGACTTCACTCCAAAAAGGATGTAAGTTAGCTCTCTGGACCCCGTTCTTGTCTTTTGCAAAATGTTCCTCTGGTAGGAAGAATTCTTTCTTGGATTTTTGGCCCAATTCCCTCTCCTCTTTGCTCCAGGGTATACCTACTGGAAGACCAGTAACTCGACTAATGAGTTCAGGGGTAAGCTTTAGGGTCAACCCTATGAAATTCACTATGGCCTATATCTTTGATTTAGGTTGCAGGGAAATTAAGAATTCCTCCGTTATCTCATCGTCATGACCCTGAATTTTGTCACAAAAGGTCATCCAATTGGCACGGGTGAAGAGGTTCACCACCGTGGGATGTTCACACAATTTACTGGAATCTAAGGGTTCCTTCCTGATAAACCCCCTTGGCATGGTGAGAGTGCTCTGTTTTAATGCTCTGAGTAGAAAGGGAATGATATTTATGGTTTCCTCCTTTGAACTTCAAGAAAGGATCTCTCAGGTGTTTAATTTTTAATTTGCACCAATTCCCTGGTTCTAATGCTTTTGCTGCCCAAAACTCGGCTACTTATGTATAACAGGAAGAGTTAGGTTTCCACAGACAGGACACAGAGCTCAATTTTCAACCCCAACATACATACAACCATTTAAGTTAAAATTCTTCCTACATAGGTTAGCCCTCATAGTGCTTTATCTTTTCTACAGGAAGAATTTTTTAAGCAGGAACTGTGGAGGAGAAAGTTGATGCAGAACTGACTGAGAAATTTCGTGCAAAACACAAGCAAACTGCTATTTTCGACTCACAGGCAGACTTGTCTCTAACACTCCAATTCAAGACATTTCAATTCACCACCTTTTCCGAAACATACCATGCATGGAAGAGTGTTTTCGATCCTACCTCTCTCAGAACTTCAAATTCGATGCAGAAAAGTCCAGGCTTCTTCGCTCCGGAAGGCTATGCCATACTTCCTTTAGAACTTCTTCCTGTAGAACTCTTGCCGACTTCTGTAGGATGTCACTGTGCCTCTGAACGAGCTCGGTACGTGGGAGAATTTTGAAACAGGCCGAGAAGCTCAGTGGAGGACAACGAGTTAACAGATTGTGGAAGTAGAGGACGCGTACTTCGGCCGAAGACCTTGCAAGTGCAAATGAACAACGAGTGGTGCGAGTCTTCAGCCGAGCATTTTTGAACTACAACGCAATTCGTGGTGAGGGGGTGTGGTGGCCGGACTGAACCATTATCCAACGTCATGACCATCATTTTTTTATGTGTCCCTGGCAGCCATTACCTCCCCTCTGCCATTAACCGCCGCCACCACTGCCAGTCCCGTCGATTTTCCCCGACTAGATACTCCAAACGTGTCGGCTGCACATCTTGTCAACAATTTTGAATGCAGTTCGAATCCCATGAAGCTGTGTAACTGGCTGAGGGTGGCCACTTGACTGGCCACCGAATTCATTCAATCCAACCATTTTCGTAGACATGTAGTTTTTTTGAAATATAGTTTATGCAATACGAATGAGGTTAGACACTTACCTGCATGGTCGTGGACGCGTTATGCAGACTTCGGGTCTTGGAACCACTACTTCGCTTGTTGCTGCCTCGTGCACGGGTGTTAGAGCCCATTATTTCATTCTTTGAAGCTGTATGCATGGCTTTGGAACTCGATCCTTCGGTTGGCAACGCTGCATGCACAGGTTCTATTTGGTTTCAACTATCGAGGATGTTTTCACATCCAAGAGGAGCCTTTTTACATGTTCCCTTCTTTAGATTCAGTTGCCCCTGCCTCTAGAGTATGTCTTCCAGAGGGATCAGCCGCTACAGGATTCCTGTAGGATGTCTTGTAGTTGCTTCTCCTCCTGGGATGCAGGCTAAATGAGCAGGGCTATATTTGCTGATGAAGAGTCTAGATGGAGCTTGGACAGGTAGGGTGTGTGAGACTTTGTTGCTTAACTTGTCACTTGAAAATTTTTGCTGTCAATCTGAGGAAAACAGGGTTTCTTGTATGACTGTGCAGGAACACACAACCAGGTGGGTGACAGAGGCGTAAAGAGATGGAATAGGGTTCCATATGGTGATGGGTGAAATAGAGGGGTGGTTGTAGGCCTAACAAACATGTTCCAAGCTTCAGATTCCCTTCCAAAATCAAATTTGGCTCGCCCAAAGGTTCTACAGGATGTTTCCTATAGAAATACAGAACTTCCTATAGAAGAGCCCAAAATTTCTTGTAGAAAGCCCATAACTTTCTGTATAAGGTGGAAGCCCAGAAATTTCTGTATAAGGTGGAATCTTGACCTGAATGTGATCAAATCCTAGGAGAGGTGAGTGGCCATGGAGGGAGTGTCTGTAGGGATGTCTTGTAGCGTAGTATGGACCCCTATGCTCGTTTTACATGACCCTCCTTACCTGTAATGTATTCCCTGCAACCTGCAATTATTTCATAGAGATTAGACTTGTTTTCTTTTTTCTTTTCTTTTCTTTTTTTCTTTTCTCTTTTTTTTTTTGAGAGACAACTAGGGCACCTCCATGAGGTTTTCACCCCCACTATCTTCCCTGGGTGCCTCAAAGAGGTTTTCTCCCAAGGATCTTTTTATTCCATTTCCTTATCTTTTCGAGAGACAGCGGGGCGCCTCCATGAGGTTTTCACCCTCACTGTCTGCCCTGGGTGCCTCGAAGAGGTTTTCACCCAAGGATATATTTTTATTCCTGTTTTTTTTTTTTTTTTTTTTTTTTTTTTTTTTTTATCATCAAGGTGTGGGTGGAATAGGGACAGGGCCCTACTCCACTACCAACACTAATTTGTCCAAAGTTTCAATGAACTCCTGCCTCGAAAGGGGTTTCTTGTAGATTTTCAATCGATGCCCATTGACAAGCATGGGGATGGCTTCTTCATCAAGGGTCCTGATAAGGACTGAACCATTATCATTGCATTTCTCCACTGTATATGGTCCTAACCATCTTGTCCTCAGATTCCCTTTGAAATCCTTGTATCTTGAATCATACAGCAGTGCCCAATCTCCTGGCTGGAATTTCTTTTCATTAAGGTGCCGATCATGCCATATTTTCTTCTGGAGTTGGACTACTTTTGAGTGGAGGAGGGCCTGCATTCTCTGTTCATCTAATCCATTCAGCTGCAGTAATCTTTCACGTTGAGCATGACTGAGATCTAAGTCCAACTGGGATGCCACCCTCAATGTGTTGTACTCAAACTCTATGGATAGCAAAGCTTTCTTCCCGTAGACCAGCTAATAAGGTGTGAAAACTATTGTAGTTTTCCAAGTGGTGTTGTAGGCCCAGGTGGCCTCAACCAGGCGATATTCCCAATCCTTTCTGCTACTGCTCACCACCTTAGTGAAAATCTCTTCCAATTCTCTATTAGTGACTTCCACCTGCCCATTTACTTGTGGATGATATGGGGTGGAAGTTCTCTGCTTGATCTTGTGATGAGCGAGCATGTCTTCAATCAAGTTAGAGGTGAACTGGCTTCCTTGATCAGTGACTAACTCTCTTGGGTATCCAAAATTGTAGAAGATATTTTCCCTTAAAATCTCAGCCACTTTCTGTTCTGTTGTTGCCTTGATTTCATTTGTTTCTGCCCACTTTGTCAGGTAGTCAGTGCACACAATGATGTAAGACCTTTGCTTTGAAGGAGGATTGATAGGACCCACAAAATCCATGCCCCACTTCTCAAATGGCTCGAAGGTCACTTGAGGTTGGAGGGGCATTTCATCCCTTGGAGCCAGTTTCCCCATCCTCTGACATCGGTCACACTGGCTGATGTATCTTCTGACATCTTGATGGAGAGTAGGTCAATAGTAGCCTGCTTGTAGAATTTTGAAGGCAATCCTTTTTACTACAAAATGGCCTCCACAGGGCCCATCATGACAGGTTAGGAGGATGTCAAAGACTTCCTCCTCCCTAACACAATGCCTCAAGATATAATATGGGCCAAGTTTAAACACGTTGCCCCCGATCCAAGTGAATGGGGCACTCTTCCTCACAATTATGCTCTTCTCCTTTGAGGATAGATGTGGAGGGAACTGTGCTGAGACTAATTAATTTTCTATATCAGCAAACCATGGAGAGAGTAATGAGATAGCAAACAGGTTTTCATCCGGCATCTGGTCATCCACTATCCCTTCTTCACCTACAGGCAAATCTAATCTAGACAGGAAGTCAGCAACAACATTTTCCTTATCTGGCTTGTCGACAATAGTCAAATCAAATTTCTGCAACCAAAGTAACCATCTAATGATACGAGCATTTACATCAGGCTTATTCATTAAATATCTAATCGCAGCATGATCAGTGTGTGCAAATGTTTGATAACCAGTGATGTAGTGTCTAAACTTGTTTAGGGAATGGACTACAGCCAGGAACTCTTTCTCGGTTACAGTATAGTTCATCTCTGCCTTGGACAGGTTTTTGCTAACAAAGTATATGGCATATGGTAGTTTCTCCTCAAGTTGTCCTAAGGATGCCCCTATGGCTTTGTTCGAGGCATCAGTGTGGATGTGGAAAGGTAGGGTCCAGTTTGGACCTCTCAAGATTGAGGTGGATACTAGCTTAACTTTTAGTTCAGCCAGAGCCCCTTGGCAATCGTTAGTCCATTTAAACTCAACATCTTTCCCTGGGAGGCTAAACAATGGCAAGGCTAGCTTACTGAAATCTTTAATGAATCTTCTATAATATCCTGCCAAGCTTAGAAAACTCCGAACATCTCTGACCTTTTGAGAGGGTGGAACCTTTTGGATGATAGTGATCTTGTTAGGATCCACCTGTAATCCTTGCTGTGAAATTGTATAACCTACCATAGTCCCTTCAGTCATCAAGAATTCACATTTTTCGGGACTGAGGGACAGGTTCATCTCAATACACTTGGTTAAAACTTTTCCTAGGTTAGTCAATGCTTCTTGGAAGTTGGACCCATAAGGAGTAAAGTCATCCATATAGATTTCCACCGAATCGTGAACTAGTTCAGCAAATATGCTCAATATTGCTCTCTGGAAAGTGACAGGAGCGTTGCACAACCCAAAGGGAAGGACCCGGTAGGAAAAGGTACCCCATGGACAAGTGAAGGTGGTATTATCTTGGTCCTCCGGGCTGATTTGGATCTAATTATACCTGCTGAACCCATCTAGGAAAGAGAAGAACGTCTTCCCTGCCAGTCCATCCAAGACTTGAGCTATGAAAGGAAAAGGGAAATGGGCCTTCTTGGTGGCTTTGTTAAGTTCTCGATAATCTACACATATTCTCCACTTCCCGTTTTTCTTGGGCACAAGCACTAGAGGTGAGACCCACTCATTATCAGAGATGGGGTAGATGAATCCTGCATCCAACAATTTTTGCAATTCTTCTTTGACGATGTCTTTAAGGGCTGGATTCATTCTCCTCTGAGGCTGCCTAACTGGTTTACAATCCTCTTTAATGTAAATGTGATGGGTACAGACCAAAGGGTGGACTTCTTTCATCTCCTTATAGCTCCAAGAAAAATCATCCAAATGATTGTTCAATAAGCTACACAACTCCTTCTCCTGGGAGGGAGATAGGGAAGAGTTGATATTTAAGGTTCTTTCGGGGCCAAATTCCACACTCTTAACTCTAGGATAGGTCGGATCAGTCACACAGAGGTCCACTAAAGCACTGGCTTGGGTATCTTCCACCAACTCCTCTAATGGCAGTGCACTGCGAGGTGGGTTTTGAATCAAATTCTCAATCAAGTCATCCTCGGTTTGAGGGCCTCCCATGGTGGCTTCTACTATGCACAAAGGTACAGAGTAGACCTCATCCTCATCTCCCTCTTCCAACCAGAGTGGTAATTCATGTTCTAGCAGAGGTTGGGTAGGAGGATAGAGGACTAGCTACTTAGACATAGGCCCATTCTTGATGGTCATGCTCCCAGCTCGACAACTGATGTAAGCATCCATAGTAGCTAACCAAGGCCTTCCCAAAATGAGGGGGTATCCAGTGAGTTTTTCCTTTGGTTGAAGGACCAAGAAGTCTACACGGTACTCCCAAGAGTCAACAGAGACCAAGACATCTTCCACAATCCCTTCGGGAGTCATGGTGGAGCGGTCTGCTAACTACAGTACTGTCGAGGTCTTCCTTAAGGAACTCTGAAGGTTGAGTTTAAGCATAATGTCCCTGGTCATCACATTAATGGCAGCCCCTAGATCGATCAAGGTGTGAGGGATTATGGTGCCATTGATGTGGAAATCAACTACAAGACTCCCAGGATCCAAATATTTTGGACAGATTACTTGCCCCAACATTAGATCGGACAGTTGTCCTATGACATTGATAGTCGGGGCATCTCTCTTGCTCCTGCCTGGGTGCCTAAAACACTTCTCCTTGATCAATTTGTTGTATATTGGTACATATTTTATGGCCTGGAGATGTGGTATTTTCACACACAACTGCTTAAGTTCTCCCAGAAGCTCAGTTTTGTCTGGGTTTGGTTGCATCGATACTATTAGCCGCTCAAGAAAGGGTGGAATGGCTTTGGGTTCGCTTTCCTGTTTTTCTTCCTTAGCCTCTGGGGGAGGAAGTTGGCGGTCTAGAAGGACCTTCCCAGATCGCAAGTTGATCTCCTGGATCTCCACAACATAGGTAGGGCATGTTGTCTCCCCAATATATACCTACTGGGCCTGTCTGTTGTTGGGGTTCGGGTTTGGTTGAGCAGGCATTTGGGGTTGTCTTGGAGGAGCAGGAGGTAATGGTTGCGGTTGAGCAGGTGGTGGAGGTACAATGGCGGGAAGAGAGTTGTACTTGTTGGGTTTTGTTATATTCTTTCCACATAGTTAACAAGGGGTTTGAGGGGTACCCGTAACCCCACTTTATGGGGTCCGGTGCAGTACCCCGGAAAATTTTGGTTTTGGACCCTATGTTAGGTTGGGCAGACCCACCTATGGTTTTTTGCATGATTTTTGCACATGTTTTTTGGACGCGATGGTTTTCGGTCCATGGTATTGGATGCGATGTTTTTTTGGTCATGGTATGGACGTGTGGTTTTCGGTCATGTATTTGATGCTTCAGCATGTATAAATATGTATTGTAACATTGAAAGGAAATATAAGTGTAAAATTAAATTGTAGCTCGGTTTTGGATCTAGGGGAAATCTTGTGTATACGTGTTTTATGTGTGTTGTGCTCTCGCATTTTTATTTTTCCTATGATTTAGAATTCGTATGCAGGTAATTTCTGTACGGGGTTAAAACCTACATTTGGTATCAGAGTTGTTTTGGCTTCAAGGGGACGCCTTTGTTACTGAGGGGTTTCACTCGGGCCTATGGTAGACCCTGTTCAGTGGGAGATCTGCGAGATCGATTATGGTGGTGAAAGAAGACAGCGAGCAGCGGAAAGGTACAGATTGAGAAGTTCAATGGTTAGAGTTTTGAGTTGTGGAAACTCAAGATGGAGGATCTATTGGTGGATAAAGATCAGTGGATCGCGGTAGATCCGGGTACTAAACCAACCTGAGTGACCGATGAAGAATGGAAGAAGTTGGATCGGAAGGCAAAGAGAACAATACTATGTGTCTCAGATTCAGTATTGCTGAATGTATCAGGGGAAACTACGACGAAGGCTCCGTGGGACGAGTTAGGGACTTTGTACCGATCTAAGTCTCTGGTGAATAAACTATTCCTGCGGAAAAAATTGTATAACCTGAGGATGAAAGATGGAGACTCGGTGACAGATCATTTGAATGCGTTTAATACTGTGGTAAGGCAGTTATCATCTATTGATATTAAAATTTCAGATGAAGATAAGTTCATCAGTTTGTTGTGTTCTCTACTAGATTCGTGGGATAGTCTGGTTATTGCAATAGGTAGCAATGCAACTGCTTTGCAGTTTGATGAAATAGTCTCAGCCTTGCTAACGGAGGAGATGAGATGGAAAAATATGGACAACCAGAATGGTGATGCCTTGTCTATACGAGGACGGACCTAGAACAGAAACAAAAATAAGTCATCGAGTGGGAGATCTAAATCTAGAGGGAGATCTAAATCTCCACGAAAACCTATAAAGGTGGTGTGTTGGAAATGTGGTAAGGAAGGACACTTCAGAAGGGATTGTAAATCTAAAGCTCCTGATAAAGGAAAGGGATCTGATGTTGCTCCTTCTGCAAAGGTGAAAACCACCTCAGATGAAGGTGGGGATTTGTACTTAGCTTCTTCAAGTACACATGTAGATCATGAGGCATGGTTAGTTGATTCAGGTGCATCCTTTCACTTCACTCCCCATAGAGAGTGGTTCTGCGAGTATGAGAAATACAATGGTGTTGATGTCTTCTTAGGAGATGATAGGAAGGCTAGAATCATTGGTCGTGGAAAAGTAAAGTTGAGGTTGCAAGGTGGAAGGGTTAAAACCCTTCCGGGTGTTCTGCATATTCCTGCATTGGCCAAAAATATGATTTCTATAAGTAAGTTGGATGATGTAGGTGTAAAGACAGTGTTCGATAAGGATACCTGCAAGATGGTTCGAGGAGCACTGGTATTGATGCAGGGAGTTCACATTGGAACTCCGTACAAGCTGCAAGGTAGCACTATTGTTGACGGGTGCAATAGTTCTATGGTTCCTGAAAATGGAGCAGAAAATCTAGTGGTCTCTGGAGAGAAGACCATGTTGTGGCATCAAAGGCTTGACATATTGGAGAGAAGGGCCTTCGAATACTTCATGGTAAAGGTATGGTAGAAGGTATGGAGTAATAGCTCTCTGGATTTTGATTTCTGTGAAAATTGTGTATATGGGAAGCAGAATCGGGTGAGTTTCCCCGCTGGTGGTAAAAGGACGAAACAAATATTAGAGCTTGTGCACAGTGATGTGTTTGGACCTGTGAAAGTTCCATCACTGGGTAAGTATGTGTACTATGTATCATTTATAGATGACTTCTCAAGGAATACATAGATATATTTGCTTAAGAAGAAATCTGAAGTCTTTGATAGGTTTAAAGAATTTAAGGCTCTAGTGGAAAATCAGACAGAGAAGAAGATAAAGGTGCTGAGGACAGATAATGGTGGAGAATTTTGCAGCAAGGAATTTGAAGAATTCTATAGGAAGTCTGGTATAGCACGGCAGAAGACTACTCCATATACACCTCAGCAAAATGGAGTCACAGAAAGAATGAACAAGACGTTGATGGAAAGGGCAAGAAGCATGCTCAGTGGTGCCGGGTTAGGACAGGAATTCTGGATAGAGGCAGTGGATACTGCATGTTACTTGGTCAACAGGTCACCTTCATCAGCGTTGGAGGATAAGACTCCACAAGAAGTATGGACTGGTAAGAAACCCTCTCTTTCACATCTGAGGGAATTTGGATGTGATGCTTATGTACATGTTCCAAAGGAGAAACGAACCAAGTTGGATAGTAGATATGAAAAGTGGATCTTTATTGGGTATAAGGATGGTTTAAAGGGTTATAAGCTTTGGAACCCAGTAACGAGGAAGGTTGTGTACAGTCGAGATGTGGTGTTCAGAGAAGTGAAAGATGTTATTAAACATGAAGTCCAACCAAAAGAACCTGTGAAGATAGAGTTTGAACTAAAGGAGGAAGAATTAGACTCTGTAGCAAAGGAGGAATCAGAAGATGAAGAGCCACAAACTCCGACAATGAGAAGATCAGTTCGAGAAAGAAGGCAGCCAGAAAGGTATAGTCCATCTGCTTTCTGTTCAAATTTTTCTTTGTCTGTTACTGATGATGATCCCAGAATTGTGAAGGAAGCAGTGGATTCAGAGGATGGAAAACTCTGGA
>APFE030898610.1:0-10290 GCA_000404065.3 Pinus taeda
ACAGTTTTTTGTGGAGCTTAGGAGCAGGTGTCTTAGGCCAAGAGCTCACTCGGGAAGTCAGGGATTGGATAGCAAGGGTTTGCCCAGCACTTTGGGGCCATTTCTGGGAGGATTTACAGGTAGTTTCCAACAGGTCGAGTTTTGCAGTTGCAGCTGAGGTTGGGCTCCAAGGGGGTTGAATTTCAAAAGTCCAAACCAATGAAAACCTTTTCTAGGGTTTTTTGGGTTTTTGACAAGGATCCAAAATATAAAGTTTCATAATTTTCTGAGCACCGGAGGTTGGATTTTAAGCCGTATCTTTGCAGCAAACAGTGTCGAATTGTTGGGGATTGAATAGTGCCTTTGGGGGTCGATTTTGGGAAGCCCAAATCGAGCCAAACCATTTCTGGGTTGTGGGTTTTGGCCAAGGAGTTTGTGGTTGAAATTTCATCATTTTCTGAGCACCGAAGGAGGAGTTTCTTGTAGTCCCTTTCCAGGCAGCAGTGAAGTTTTTTGGGTAGTGCAGAGCATTAGAGGAGCAGTCATTTCCAGCATTTGAGATCATTGTATTATCACCTGGGTTCTGTCACGCTTTCCATTGAGGCAAGCCCAAGTGCATTCCTCCATACTATTGTACTTGCTCCATTGATTAATAAAATGGCTCAGTTGGTTCTTAATTCCAAAGTTTTATGACCATTTGCTAATTGTTTAAAATTTTTGTGTTGTAAATAGTTTTTGCTTTGCATATAATTATTTATTTAAGTTTGAAACATTACATAAATATGCATAGTGAAATTTTATTACTAATTGGGGTTGTGTTTGTGCAGATCCCTCCATAAGAAGGTTAAATATTTGAAGCATGCTTAGATTGGTGGATATATCTGGTTTAATTGATAAGGAGAGATGAAGCACCTTGGGGCAACAAGGTGCTTGGGAGGACATTTGGCCGACCTGTGATGATGTCTAGATCCCGAAGTAGGGAGGGTGGCGTTGGTCTTGGAGCTCTGATCTTGGATATGCACCTAGATCCCTGGGTTGGTGTTAGAGCTAAATCCTGATGGTACCTATAGAGGTTGAATCTTGGAACACACCCTACTCCCACCAGGTTAGATACCCTAGTCAAGGTCAGGTATCTAATCTATAGCACTACATGTGTTGTGACTCTTCATAGAGCGTACCATTTTGGGATATTCCATGTACCTTTGTATATATGTAATTGTGAATACCTCTCTAGTTAAGAGGGAGTGTTGAAGAATGTAACTAGTGTCGGTCTTCATAATTATATTTGAGTCATAATGTAATGTATTTATCAAAAGAAAGAAAAATAAATTTTACTATAAAAGAAGTTGACTTATTAAAGCATGGGTTTCATGCTTGGGTCAATGATTAATAAGTCAAAGCCTCCATTGTAGGCTTCTAGGTTTTGTGTCAAGAGTATTTGTCCATGTAATCATGCAATAGACCCTTCTTTGGGTTTGTTTATCAAGAAAGAAATTTATTTTTATGTAAAATGAGTCATTTAGGCCTCTTCCACCAAGTCGGCCTCATTGGGAGGCAAAATCCACTATATAAAGGCAACAACTCGACCTCCTTTGGAGCACAGTCACAAAAAGTTTAATCTACAGTTGTTGGAGAAGAAAAGAGAGTGTGAAATTATTGGAAGAAGGAGAAAAACCCTAGTGAAGGAGAAGAAACCCTAGAAAACAAGTCTGGAGACCATTTTCTCTCTCCTTTGACTCACATGTGCGAAATTCTGATGCTGCTAAAGGGCTGAAGTTGCAGGGCTGTAGTAGGGCTGAAATTTTGAAGCTAGGTCTGAAATTCTGACATGAAGCTAGGTTGAAGTAATTTGACAAAAGTTGACTCCTAGTGTTTGGTTCGTCGTCTTGGAAGGTTGACTTGGTGGAGGAGGAAGGTCTCTTTGTCTAGGTCTAAAGGGTCTTGGATTGTCTCATCTTGATTTGAATCTACTATCAGAAGAGTTTCATTGGGTTTTCCCCTTCATAAGGGTTTTAGCCTTGGTTGAGTGCCTCTATCTGGTGTCCTTGATCTTGATGTTTTATTTTGATGATTGCTTGATGAGAAGAAGATAAAAGGACATAAATAAAGTTAATAAGAATACAAGAATATCACAAGTAATTGTCAACATAAAGAAATCTTTCTGCCTTTCTGGTTTTCTAACAACAACAGCCTAGGCAACATCACAATGCCCTAGGCAATGTCACAACTCTTGATGCAAGACAACGCCGGAGGAAATGATGCAATGCCCAAAGCAAGGGATACAATGCTTTAGACAACACTTGTCATGATTCCCAAGGCAGACAACTTTTTCAAAATTTGCAAAGTGTATGTGTCATGAAGCAAACCATGTGAAAGCAAAGCACTCACATATATGTGTCAAAATCATGCCAAGTTCACCTCAAACCTTAGGGTGCTCCATCACCAATATTAAGTTGCATGCAATCGATGTGGCAAGAAGGCAAGTGCTCCATGGAATTCATTGTCTATCTTATCAATGCTCTAGACAACACTTGTCATGATTCCCAAGGCAGACAACTTTGTCAAAATTTGCAAAGTGTATGTGTCATGAAGCAAACCATGTGAAAAGCAAAGCACTCCACACATATATGTGTCAAAATCATGCCAAGTTCACCTCAAGCCTTAGGGTGCTCCATCACCAATATTAAGTTGCATGCAATCGATGTTGCAAGAAGGCAGGTGATCCATGGAATTCATTGTCTATCTTATCAAGTATCATCATAAGAATATAACAGACATCTCAAATACTAAAGCACTCTTTGACAAGAGCCATATCTCATCGTGCCATATCAATCTAAAGATCTTCACAAAAATGTGCAAGGAATAACATCATGATGCCAAGGTGCAACTATCATGATCAAGCAATCTGATCCACGAAGGAAATATCTGTAATGTGTAGAGTAACAATAGATGGGCTACCCACTAGCATCAAAGGGAATGCTATCATTATCCATGTAAGCATCAAGTACAACCATGAAGAGAAGACTAGGATTCAAGATAAACCACCATACAAACTACATGTAGCATCCCATGCATCACCATGATGAAGTAAGATGATCCATAATCGTCAACATGGTTAACCAAAGCACACTATTTCCAAGCAAGGTAATGATGTGTATCTCAGTCCTATCAGCATCCCAATATGTCACCCATGAACACCATCCATCTGCATGGTAAAGATCACGTGTGTTAACCCTCGTGTAATATGAGGTTTAACACCCATCATTTGTAAATGTAGATTGTTCTTTAACATTTTAATGGTCTATGATGGAAACTATTTTTACAGCATCTTTTCTAACTGGGGCTCTAACACTATTGTTCATCTGAGGACATTACATTAAATTTCAATATCTACTGGTAGGAATCCTTACAAAATTTTTCCTGACATTCACAGATCCCATAAGTGATAAACTACAAATCTGATTATTTCTAGGATTGTTTAAGATTTTAAAAGCTTCAAAGGTTTGGTTTCCTTCAACTTGTCTGCCTATGTAACATGCTTACACTCTGTTGCAAAAGTGGTCCAGTTTGTCTGTCTGAGTTTCCAATTGATATGTTGCAAGGATCTCGTCTTATGAATTTCTTTTGATTTGCAGTCAAAATTCCCAACTTTGAATAGAATTGACAAAGAATTAGCAGAACTTCCAGAATTCCAGGCTGCTCTGCCTGAAAGACAACCTGATGCAAAAGCATGATTTTACAAGGTTTGGCAGTATAATATTAAGATTTACAACTCCGTTTTTGTGTAAGTTTTACCATATTTCATATTTCATATTTCATATTTCACTCCAAGCATTAATACTCTATTAGTTTGAGAGGGAGATTGCTATGACCTATTTCCTTCTAATAATCTTGCAATTAGTACTTGCAGTAATGTATGTAATTGACAAAGGGGACTATCTGCTAAAATTGTGCCTAAGCAGAACATAAATTTCTTAAGGCTTTCCATACTTCATGTAAAACTACCACTTTCAGTGGTTCAAACTTCAGACATTGATAAATGTGGGATTCTGCAGACAAAGTGCTATAGTTATTAAGCAATAATTCTTATTATATCTAATTGCTAGCTTTTCACTAGTTTCTTTTGTCTCTTACAAGTTATCGTGATTTTGTCTCAGACATTACTTGATATTTGGGTTGTTATTAGAGATATTTTGAAGTAAAAAGTTGACTCAAAACCCAAAATGTGCTATTAACATTTACTTTAAAAGAACCAATTAGAACAGAAAGTGATGATGTCAATCTCAAGGGTAAATAGATTTGGAAGGAAAAAAAAGAAAAATACTCTTTTTAATCTTATTTTCTACTTGTCTCCTTCTACGCTTACTCAAACTTCAAGTGTAGATACCCGTTTGATGCAGAATTAAATTTCACATCCAATGAATATCCACTCTGCATATTTTTGATAAACCCACAGTGAAACAAATTGTAGCATATTTTTCCACGTATTTCAAGTTTGTCTCACTGTGAGTCTATCAAAAGTATGTAGAGTGTACTTGTTGGCTTCGGAATTAGTTCCATATCAAACGAGTGTCTACACTTGAAACTTAAGTTTTGAAATTTGAGTGAACTTATAAGGAAGTAGAAAATATGATTATAAAAGTAGTTTTCTCCCTTCGAAATCATAACTCTTATCGATTATTTTAACTATTATTTTCCTTAAGAAACCCATTTTAAGCCTCAAAATTTCTCTAATGATTACTCTTCTGCATTAGAGGTTTTCACATTAGAAAGCAAAAAATTACGTGGACTTATAAAATGCTGGGGAAGGCATCTCTATGATAATCACACAGAGATATTACATCAGAAGAATTTATTTTGTATCCTGTCAAAATTGTAGCTAATTAGTATATAACAATATGTTTTTCCAACAAACTATCTAAATCCTAAGATCAGTTGGTGCTGGAACATCTCAAATATTTTTTAATGTGTGCTCATAAAGGAAATGCTTGGTCATCATGCATTCTACCAGCAGATCCAAAATTCATAAACTGCAACAATTTTGAAAAATATCAAGTCTAGTTCCAAGAATTTAATGGAGCTGCATTTTGAGGTAAATTGAAATATGTGAATGCCAATCCGCGTTCTTGAATATAATTCTTTTTCATGTGAATAAAACAATAAAGACATTGGACTAACCAAGTTCTATAGAACAAGACGGAATATGGATTCCTGCAACGAAGTACTGAGTTAAAAATGAGCAAAGATGATTAAGCTGCATGCTTTCTATAGAAATCCATGTAAACCAGCTGTATATAATTACTTTCACAACTTGGCATTTTAAAACTATGGACATTTACTGCATGTCAAATATGGGCACACATTGCCTTTGATTACAAAAATACAGCTTGCCATCGGTAGCAAATAACCATATGTCCAACTGTTAAAGGCCCAAATATGTTTATAACTTATTACAGTGAGCAAAAAATCAAGTTCATTGGTAACATGTCTTTTTAAATTCAGTAGTTTTAAGTGAATAATTTTTTGCGTGCTGATAATAGCTAGAGTAGAACTTCAGTACATTTCTCCGCTAGATCCATATAAGTTTTAACATTCAAGGTTAAGATCAAGTTATGTTAGAATTGATTTATAGTCTTGGGAAAGTATTTGGTTATTGATTTTTTGGCTTCAAACATTTTCGTTTTGGGAGAACTCAAAATTTTATGCTTGCCCTTCCCAAAATGTCCTAATTACATTGATGTGATTTTTCTAAGAATTCATATATACAATATCTAACAAGAATTGGAGGGCTACTTTGTGGTCAATCGTATTGTGAAAATTAAAATAAAATAGGATTTGTTAGATCTTTTGCATTTCATTTTCTCTCTCTTTCTTTTTCTTGAGATGGTGGGGCCTAAGAATCATTCCATATTCTCACTGTAAGTTGGCAAGTGTGCACCATTCACCTTGAAAAAATCCATATTGAGATCTTCGTGACCCAAGGCATGTTGCAGATCACTCCCTTTATAAATTCAATGAGTTTAAGATAGGAGTCTAGTGGCCTTAGAAAACTAGGTAATATTAACATCAATTATTTCAACTTGGTTGGACTGAAAACGTAAATCCCTAACAGAAGTTATCGTTGAGGTACAAATAATTCCTTTTTCACTAGTTCAGTTTATTTGCAAGTGTAGTAGTCTACACTCTTGTCAGTTTGTTAAATAATTAGCGGACAGGAAAATAGCTTATGATTTACACAGCTATTTTAGTAGCTTGTATACCATTTTTATTGGATAGTTGTTGAAATATGACACCTCACCTATTTTCGTAACTATGAAATGCTTCATTCATACCAGAAATTTGAAGCATGTTTAACACCAATGACTAATTTCTTCACAGTGTTTTCTCTTTGTTGAGGATGTCTAGTAGTGACTTTATTGAAATTAGAACTATTAAAATATAATGGCTTTCTCATACTTAGCTTAGGAACAAATATGGGCTTGTAATTTATTTTACTTTGCCAAGGATATTTATGGTTTATGGTTTATAATATTAATGTAAATTATAATAACCTATGTTGCACGAGTATCTAATACATAATAATGAATACAAGTATCTAATACATCATAGTGAATATTTGATATGGCTAGAGGTTTTACCCAAATTTATTGGAAACATTTAGTTTGAAGTGATAATAATAAACATTAAAAAAATATAAAACTGGATTAAAAATAACCTTAGAAGCATAAATTTATTGGAAACATTTGGTTGGAATGATAAAATACATATTAAAAAAATATAAAAATTAATTAAGTTAAAAAGAAAAAACCCTATGAGGTATAAATTTACCATCAATAATATTAAGTAACCAAACTTAAAAAGTGGAGACTTGAAGTATAATTAAATTACAAAAAATATTAAAATGTCATAACTAACGACCCATAATACATCTTCATTATTGAACTTTGAAGATCAATTTGACACTTGAACCATCAAATGTGCTTCTTGTTGGAAAATGTAACTAGGTTTGGTCTTAATTATCATTGTACTTGTATCAATATGTATTTCATGTAAAAACAAAAAGAAGAAAAGGAATTTTATTATTATTATTATTGCTATTATTTTCATTAGTCAAAGCATGTTCTTCATGCTTCTAGGGTTTATTGAGTCAAAAGAAAATTTGTCATGAGTCAAACAAATGTACTTGAGTCATAGTCCCCTTTGGACTTCTTGGAAGAAAAAGAAAATTATTTTTATTTAAGTCAAAAGAATCAATTTTGTCACCACAGGACCAAGTTGGCCCTCCTATACAAGTCGGCCCAAAAAGGCACCTATTCAACCTCCTAGATGTGTATATAAAGAGAACAATTCGACTTCATTGTAGCACCAATTCACCACTTTCATTTATGTGCCAAGAAAAGAGAAAGAAGAGTAATGAAAGACCAGAAAAGAAGAGTGAAAGTCAAAGGAGAGAGAGTGAAGGTCAAAAAAATAAATTATTATGTTTTTGTGCCCTAATTTTGTCACACGTACGAAATTTCAAGACTGTTACAAGGGCTGAAAATTTCAGAATCACTGCACGACCAAGAATTTTAGAGTTTGACTAGGTTTGAAGAGCATTGACCAGTGTTGACTTTGTTAGATTTAATTTGGTTAAGGAAGGTTTGAAGGAGGACTGACTTGGGTCTTGTGGCAAGTCTTGGTCTTGGTTTTTAGGTTTTGGATGTCTCAATTTGATCTGATTCTATAAGAAGAGAAGTTTTTTGGGTTTTCCCCCTTGTGGTGTTTTTGCCTTGGCTTGGAGCCTCCATCTTTTGTTTTTTGTCTCTTGTGATCTTCATGTTGTTTTGGTAATTGTTTGATGAAGAGAACATGATAAAAGAAATAAGAAGCCAACAAATATTCACAAGCAATTATCAATTAAAAGAAATCATCCCTAATTTTCTAGCTTATTGGTTTCTCAACACCTCCAATGTTCATTTATTTAATTATAAAAGTTTACGTTCTCTAGAATCAACCAAATTCAGAAATCCAAAAAGTTCAAATTTCAAAATACTAATGAAATGTGACAAGTACAATGTCATTAGTAATTGTCTACCTCATGTTGATTAGTAATGGCAACACTTTAACGCTTACTTCATATTGATTAGCAATTCATAATGCTTCATTGTATTGTTATTCCGAACAATGATATTTTCAATCACATGTTTCTCTACCTCATAGTAGTGGTCCCTAAATGCGAGTCCATTTATGTTGCATGAGTATTTTTGTTGTGCAAGTCATTATCAAGTTTGGTGGTGAATCATAAAAATGGTTTCTTAGTTGTATCCATTTGATTGAAGGTGAAAGACCTAAAAAGGGAATTTGAAAGAAATAAGAATGATATGTAATTGTCAATCATCAAATAATGAAACAATGTGTAATTACTTAGTGAAAGAATACAAGTTTATATTATAAATTATATATATCATACAAAATTGACAAGTTGGAATTTAAAATGATTCAACTTTCCGAAGGCAACTTTTGAAATTTTAGAAACGTTAACCACCCCAATCATCTTGATATTCATGTTGGCTAAATGCCTAAAGTCATACATGGTCCAAAAGTTAGCAAAATACCTAAGTAGCACATGCTCGAAATGCCCATGGACCAAATTATAGCATTAAAAATATAAATATGAAAATGATCATAAAATACAATCGTTGATTTGAAGGCTATCCATATAGGCTTGAGCCTTATTGGGTGAAGCACCTGTATACCCACCATCGCCACCATCATCACTAGGATTAGATGCAATGTCATTTAAGGTTATGCCAACCAACCTTGCATTTGGTAATGGATCATCATCATCAATCTGGGTGGCATCCTCAACATCCATACCCCACCATATTGTAGGTCCTTTTAGATACTCAAACACTGTCCTTAAATGGAGTTGAAGGGTATTATGCACTTAAACAAGTTTATTTGTTCTCGTAGAAGTAAGCATGTTCATATTCACATGGTAAATGAAACTATAAGTGGTCAATTCCTCTTAAATGTGGACAAATTGACAACCTAAGATTCAAGCACAAGGCAAGCATTTAGAGCTCTCAGACTTGGTCCCCATGCATTCTCCACCATCCAAGGGGTTTCTTTTGCACATTATGCTTGATGAATTGCTTTGCATCTTAAGTGAATCTAGGGAGACTTTAAGTAAAAGAATATATTGTCCCTCTATCACACTTCATCAAAAGTATGCATCTTTCTTATGGCATTAAGAAACCGTATTTTATCTCTTCATCACTAATAGGTAGAATGTTGTTTTTTCTTACCATATACCACTTTGGAATAAGGGCATATGTATCCATTTGAAGAGAGGTTCAAGTTTGTTCCACATCTTCTCTATTAACTTGTGGGTTTGCTAAAAAAATGCCAAGGAGGGGTTTCTTTATCAAATGATGTGATTTACCTTACCCATCACACTCTCAAAACATTCATATATTTCCCCAAGAGTAGGAGAATTTGAATATACAAGATCAACTCCAATTGGAGATGCAAAGGAGACAAAATATTTGTAATCAACTCCCCAATTTTCATTAAGAAGCATTTTTCTTATCTTCTTCCCTTGATATGATTCAAATTCAATCCATGTATTTCACTATTGAGCAATAATGATGGTTTGTGAGGATGTTGATCCATCCTAGGGATTGATTTATATCGATCGAGTAGAGCACAATCCCAGTTGACTCATCAATTGTAGCTCTTAGTTGACCCTCAACTTCATTGGCTTGTGCATTGATGGCATTTGATCACTCAATATATGTCAGAAAACATATTGAACAATTAACATACACCAAGTAAGTGAAACGACCCAGCTAAAACAGTGAAATGACCCAGCTAAAACTATTTATTTATTTATTTTTATTTTTATTTTTTTTATACACAGCAATTACAACCGGAAATCAAACACATTGACATTTCAATTCAATCAACACATACATCGCTGATGCTCATTTCAGGAACATAACACCACATTTATATACTTTTAATCTAAGGTCAAGTAGTAACGAAATACACATGTACTGTACACCGGAGAGGCGAGACTCCGCTTGCTCTGTTGTCGCTGGTATTTCCTTGTTGCCGGTCACTTCTGCGAGTGTATAATGACGCACTTGATTTGAAAACGAGACCCACCGGTTAACCTCCCAGCCTACTCCTTAGGTACTCTTCTTCCCCGCAGACCCCCGAGCTGTAATGGGGTTGTACAATGGAGGAAGAATCTAGCTGGCAGAGGAGAGCAACCTTAGCTCAAGAGTCCCCTCTCTAAAAAGAAATCCTCTACCTCACCAAACT